>JAOBAS010000047.1:14747788-14758133 GCA_025311575.1 Elanoides forficatus | reverse complement strand
CCCGAGCCCCCCCTACAAGCCCCGCAGCCCCAGCCGGGAAGGGCCGCTGGGCTCGGGGCAAGGTTTCCTGGCGTGGAAGCCCATCAGTCCGAAGGCTGGCATTGGGCTGGGGCGGAGGGAATATTTCCTCCTGGCTGCTTGGCAGGGACACGCAGGGATGGTTTTGTCCTCCCGGCACGGCATGCCATCCAGCAGGAAGCCCGTGTAGGGGTTTTACGCTTGCTTCGTGTTAAATACTGCTCGCGGGGGGCTGAGGGGCTGCAGCCGTTGGGAGCACCTTTTTTTGTGTGTGTGTGGGCACGTTGTGGTGGTTGGGTTTTGTCGATCTGCTAAGTGCGTGAAGCTGCGTGATGTCGGCAGCTGCACAGTGGGGATGGTGACACTCGTGGGGACGGTGACACTCGTGGGGACAGAGCAGGTGTTGGGGCTCCTTCTGAAATAGGAGTTTATTGCGTGGTTGTGGATGTGTGTGGGTGACTGGCCTCTCTGAGCCTGATTTCAGTTCCTGATGCAAGGTGGGTTGGTTCAGCTGGAGCTTGCTCTCGTGCTCCCGTCATATGGTGTTCATATTCCTGGGCTCTGATCCAGCAGTAGTAAGTGCATATAATTTTGGTTTTTCTACGTAGGCGCCTAGATACTTTAAAATAAAGTGTGGGTGAATGAGAGGTTAGAAAGTGGAGTTGGTGAACCTGTGCAGTTAGACACCTTTATAGCCACATGGACAGATGTGGTCCCTGTCACAGGCATACACAATTCTGACTGTAGCTGACAAGCACAGCTGTGGTGATGATAATCTCTGATTATAACTAAGAAACAAATTCTTTCTTTAGGTTCACAAATGCTGCTGCACATCACAGTTCCCCAGAGGTTACTCTCAAAAACAGCTGGAGAGATGGTACTTAAATAATAAAGTTATTTGGTGTCTGTGTGTGTGTGCAAGTGGATATACATGTGCAGGAGTGTGATGTGCAACAGTCAAGGTGTGACTGGTAGAGGGACAGTTTTAGGAAACCACGTTCTGCCTGTGCAGGTAATGGGGGACCATGCTCTGCTGAGCCCTTGTGCTTGCTCTCGGCGTTTGAAGATTGCCCTCGGAGCATGCTTTCCCAAAGCCGGCGTTCCTAATTCTCCCTTTCTCTGCTTTTTCGCACACGCAAGGACGCGGTGTCCTACGTCCTCAGGATAGAGGGGAGGCCGTACACCATTCACCTGCAGCAGCAGTAAGTTGGCCCTGGCGCTGCCTTGTCTGACCGCTGCGGTGCTCTGCCCCCAGCACGGGACGGTGCGGGGCTGTGGGGTGATCCCCACTGTGGGTGTTGATGCTGGCACCGCTCCCTTGGGCTCTTTCCAGCTGCCAGGATTGTGCCCCTCTGCAGGCACATCCCAAAGCCCCCAGGGAATGCGTTCGTGTGTGCCACATGCCCGAGTGCTGAGGGGTGGCAGAGGGCTGGAGCGGGGTTTGAGGGATGTTTGTGCCTGTGAGCCCTGATGCCAGCGGGTTCTGGATCGGTCAGTGCAACAGTGCAGGCTGCAGGACATGGAATAAGCTCAAGCAGCTCTGGGTGGGACCATTGCAGAGCATTTTCAGAGGATTTTTTTTTTTTCTGTTCTAGATTCTTTTTACCTGATGATTTCAGGATTTACATGTACAAAGAGAAGGGATCCTTGCACTCTGACTCGCCTCATATCAAGGTAATGATGACCTGCTTAGTGTTTCTGTTGCTGCATTGTTCCAGGGTAGCCTTGCTGTTTGGTATTTTGGGGGACGTGACTCGTTACTGCAGGGGAGCAGTGCTTCCCCTTTCTCCACATTTTCACTTCCTAATCACAGCAGGAGGTGCTGGGGTGAAACAAAAATTTTGCTTGCAAATGCATGGTCAGATTCATGTTTGTGAAAGTTTTTGGAGTTGCTGAGTTTGCTCGGTTCAAAGCTTGTAATCCATGGCTACCCTTCCTGATGGAGAGACCAGAAGAAAAGCCCCCGCACCCAGCAGTGTGGCTCGACACAAGGCAGGGCAGTTCCTTTTCATGAGGATGCCACATCCTCACACTAGGATTTGTTTTTAATGACTCAGACCAAAGAGAGATTGTCCACAAAATCCTTGTTGTGCTATCGTTTGACGGGGCAGCCTTCATGGCCACAGAAGGGGCTCCTTGTCCTCTGTCATGATGTAGGGAGGCTGCCACTACCGGGGGTACGTCGAGGGCTTCCCCAGCTCAGCAGTGACCCTCAGCACCTGCTCGGGGCTCAGGTAACGAACCACCACCTCCCCGCGCTGCCCTGCCCGTTAGTGCCGGCGGGCGCCGCCGGGCCTTTGCCGTGGGGGAGCCCAGGGATGCCCCGGCAGCCTCGCTGGAAGGCGGCTGGGGCTGGGGCAGCCTCCCCGCTGCGGCTGCCAGCGCTTGGTGGCAAATGGCCGGTGCCGTCACCTTGGCAGGGGCTTGCTGCAGTTTGAGAACGTGAGCTATGGGATTGAGCCCTTGGGTTATTCTCCTGCCTTCGAGCACTTTGTGTATCGAGTGGCCAACGGCCACCCTGGGAGGGGGCCAGGCAGGCTGACAGCAGAGGAGATGTCGACCGAAGCACATGGAGGTGATGAAGTGAGTGTGTGCCTGTTCTTGCGGGGGTGCTGATGTCCCCGTCACGTGGGGAAGGGTCCGATCCCGCAAGAAGCTTTGGCTGGAGCCATCTGGATGGACAGAGGTGGGGGAGGTTTAGGAGTGCCTGTGCTTGTGATGGCGTGTTGCATGGATCATTACTGATCTAGTGCCTACGAAAGTCATCGCCAAGGTAGAACAGCTTCTGAAAAAAGTCAGAAATGGCTAAGTTGGAATGGCTTCTTACCTTATGCTAATTTGGACACAGCATCAAAGTATTGCTTTTGAATGGACGCTTGAGTAGTGTAGCAAACCTCAGGAATAAGGTGACTATAGAATGTAGAAATAAATAGCATTGGAGACCATTTTCTTTTTCAGCCACTATCAGCTGCAGCACGATCTCCCAAATACTTGAAAGTGTACGTAGTTTTGGACAAGGCTTTGGTAAGTCTGTGCCAGTCGTTTTCTCCTTGTGTTTGCCTGACTTCTATGAGCATAGAAATGGTGCCATTTCCCAGCTGTTATATGTATTTATTTTCCCTTCTGAAAAGTTATGTGTATTGTAGGTTTTGTAGGAAAGAAAGAATGAAAATTCGTAGCTCACATTTACATGCCTGGATGTTGGCAATCATTTCAGCGTTTCAACATTGTTCTGCTTCATTGTGGTAAATGCCTTGTCTACTCTTATGTCCTCTTGGGTTATTTTTCAGTACAACTATATGGGTTCAGATACAAATGCTGCAACACAGAAGATAATCCAGGTCTTCAATTTAGTCAACAATGTAAGTTTTAAAGTCTGGTTTGTATTGTAGTAAGATGATGGGGGGGTTGATGTTAGTAATGGCCATCTACTGCTGCTTTTGGTCACAGCTTGCTTTTTGGCCACAGCTGCTTTTGGTTTTAGGAGGAGATTATGTAAAAAATTCCAGGTCTTGGCTCACGATGTTCTGGCTGTGATGGCTGTGATGGCAGGAGCTCCTAGCTTCTTGGCAGCCTGGTCCAGACTTGGTCAGAGGTGGGCAAGGGGTTTAGTCCCAGTGGGCTAATACAAAGGTTTGGCTTAGCAGTTGTGAAAATACGTTCTTTCGAAGCCGTAACGGCACTAGCGGTGTGGTCTGTGTTAGAGTTATGGTTAGCTGCTTGGGGCAAGTCTTGAACTGCGACAAGTCGGTATCAAGGGAAGTGCTGTTTAGCAGAATGGAGTAGGAATTCGCAGGACCTGGCCACTGTCCCCCATTGCCTTTTCACAGGAACTGGGAGTAAGCTTTCTGGTATTTATAGCCTGTAAAGTGTTTCCTGGGGAGATTTTCTCCAGATATGTCAATCTGCTACAAATTAGCATCCTTCTGTATGTGGTGGCAATGTCTCATGCAGATGTACAAAAATGCAGGCAGTTTGCCTTCGGGCAGCTAAAGTCCAACGTTTTGAGGCTTCCTAGATTGTTCCCCTCTCTGCGCTCCAGATCTTGTCTCACTGATCAGCTGTACAATTAATCTATTTCCACTCAGGTGCTTATAAGCAACTTCTAATGGTGTTCGTCACTCCACTGGTTATTAGGCTTTGATCTTGTGCCTCTTGGCATATCTTTCTATTTTTTAGGTTTGTTCATTCTAGTTGTCATACAGATGACATTCAGTGACTGACAATAGCAATTAGCTTTTCCTACGTGATTTATCGTGTATAGAGCTGTAATTCTGCTCAGAAGGAAAGGTATGTGAGCAGGCATTTCCTCTGTTATGCTTTCAGATGTTTAATCCTCTTAATGTTACCATTGTGCTGTCCTCCCTGGAGCTGTGGACAGAGGAGAATAAAATATCGACAGCAGGGGAAGCAGATGACCTTCTACAGCGATTTTTACAGTGGAAACAGTCATATCTTGCTCTGCGATCTTATGACATAGCTTATCTATTACTGTAAGATAAAGGTTTCCTTACTCGTTAAAGGTTACATGGTAGAAATCAGTTAAACCAATGTAGGTTGAACTACAAAGATTCCCATGAAAAATGCTTTTTTTTAAAAGAAACATATTTCTTACATATTTCCTAATTCCTTAATATTCTGAAAGTATTTCTTTCAAGATGTACCTTCTAGCCAGCCTTTGGTGATGTAGCGTATGCAATTGTGCCGCCTGTCCCTGCAGCCCGTGGCTGAGGAGAGGCTCCGCTGCTGCCCTGGCAAGGGGATGGCTGCAACCCCGGTCCCTGCCTGACACTTGGGCCTGGCACACACAGGCCCTGCCAGCGGCTCCCCTGGGCCGGCGGGGACACCGGGGCAGCCTGGGGGGACCAAGGGGGACTCAGGCTGTGCAGACCTGGGATCCCCCACTTACCCACAGTGACCGGGGTGTCCCGGGCCGGATGGCCGGTGTATATGCGTGTTTCAGGTACAGGGACCAAGCAGCGTTGGTGGGCGCAACGGCTCCGGGAAAGGCATGTCAGAGAGATGCTGCTGGCGCAGTGGCCGTGGTACGGTGTTGCCTGTCCCTTGCCAGCACGCATGTCCGTGAGGCCGGAGCTCACCTGGGACGGACGGGAGCATCCGGGGCTGGAGCTGGGGTCCGCCGGGGTCTCTGCAGGGAAGGCGCCACCACGGCAGCCCTGCTCTCTCCTCCCTCTAGTACCAAGGGGCCGTGACGCTGGAGTCCTTCTCCATCCTCCTGGCGCAGCTGCTGGGACGCAGCCTGGGCATAAGCTACGACAACTCCCGAGACTGCCGCTGCCCCGGGCGCGTCTGCCTCATGAGCCCGGAGGCACTGTGAGTTGGTGGGGTCCCGTCCCTGCCTGCGCCGTTGCCTGCGCCCTGCGGGGGCTGCGGTGGCTGGGGCAGATGAGGTGGGTGGGCAGGATGCACTGGGGGAGATGGGGAGCGAGCACCTCTCTGGCTCGCGCAGCTGCGTGTCACCCACCACCAGGCCAAGCGGTCGCGGTCGTGTGGTGGGGATGATCACGGGGCGTCCTCTCATCAGGGTTGTCCTCGACAAATGTCATTCTGTTGCAAATATTACAACAAATTGGAAATACCTGCTTTTATTCCTTCAGGAAGGAAAAAAAGAATAATTAAATTAGTGATTCAGTGCTTACATTGAGAAAAGAGACCTTTTCTTTCCAAAAGCAAGGTATTTCTGAATGCTTCTCAGCCTCTGTTAATAATGTGTTGTAAAATCAGGTTTGGCAAGTGAACTGAAAGACACCAAGGAGACCATTGCGCCTTGCGCCAGTATCTGAGCGAGTCCTGGAATTGCACAGAGATTTTGAGGGAGTGAACAGCAGTAGATGTGTTAACACAAATAAGTATGGATAATTGCTTTATTTTAGACATGTCAGCGGGGCAAAAGCCTTTAGCAGCTGCAGCATCAGGGACTTTGAAACCTTCCTGAAGCACAATGGAAGCGCGTGCCTTTTCAATAGACCGCGCTTGACTGGACTGTCCTATCGGAGAGCAGCTGTCTGCGGCAACGGCATCGTGGAGCGCGGCGAGCAGTGCGACTGCGGGGCGGCAGAGGTGAGTGCTGCAGGAATTATGGCTAAATACATAAATTTGTACTGTTCATACGTTTAGAGTAATGAACCCTTGAGACTAGCAGCACAGCTGAAGCAGAGGCTGGCTCAAGAAGGATTATGTTGGGTTTTAGATCGTCTCCATGATGGCGTCGATCTGACGGCAGCTTTGCCCAATTTTTTACGCTGGATATTGCCCATGTGTAGCTTTTTGGGGAGAATAAGGAAGAGGAGAACCTCTGACAGTAAAAACCTCTAGGGGAACAAAGAAATAGACTAACGTGGTTTTACAATGTGTCCCCAGGCATGTTTGAAGGATAAATGCTGTACTAAAAAATGTCAGTTTAAGCCAGGAGTGAAATGTTCCTCTGGATTATGTTGTAATGAATGTCAGGTAAGGCATGTTTTTATCATTATCGCAAGATCTTTATTTATTTTTGGAGAAATAGTATGTTCCCATGCTGAAGGATGGAGGCAAACTTACAATCAGAGCGCTTCCTTGGGAAGGGCTTTCCAGCTCAGCTCCCTGAAACCCTCGGGGGGAATATTACTGGGGGAAAGAGCGTCCTGGACAGCGTAAGGTGTGTGTGGTGACCCGAGTGCCTCAGAGGTGGTCCCGAGGGACCGGGGATGTGTCTCAGGACAGCGTTGGGAGGGGCTGTGTGGGGCCTGAGAGGGGACCCCTACGCCGGTGGGTGCGGAAGGATGGAGAGAAGAGTCCTTTCTGCCTCCTCTGTCAGTTCAAGCAGAAAAACTCGCAGTGCCGCCCCGCCGCCGACGCGCAGTGCGACCTGGCCGAGTTCTGCAACGGGTCCTCCGCATCCTGCCCCCCCGACCTGTACGTGCAGGACGGGCACGGCTGTGAGCACGGCACCGGCTACTGCTACAAGGGACGCTGCCAGTCTCCGGACCTGCAGTGCCAGGCACTCTATGGGAGAGGTAACAGGCTGCTCTGTCATCAGTAGTACCAATGTCGAGCTCCAGGGCTGGTCTGGGGCAGAAGGCAGCATCCGAGCATGGTGGATGCCCACCCTTTCTCTTATATGAAATTGGGGAAGCTGGGGACTGCTGGGAGTATGCAGGGTAGGGAAGGGCAGAGGGGACTGTGGGATGGATTTCCCACGCTTGCGGAGAGGGGAAGGGAATGGACCATCAGAGGAGGGTGACAGTTTCCACGGAGATTTCAGGCTGAACGTTGACACAGCCAGTCATGCACACCTCACTGTCTCTCAGAGAAAAGAACGAGCCGGAAACATACCCTGATGCTGTTGTGGAAGGTGTTTTGTACTGGTCAGACCATTCCACTGTCTGTGAGATCTGTCCCACAACCCAAACAGAGGTGGCTAGTGATGGGACTGGAGCAGTAGCCAAGCATTCCTCTGTCAGAGGCCAGAACTGATAAGCGTTAAAGACAGCAGAGGTATCTTAGTCTGTACTACCCTCAGTGGTAACCAGTATTATGTCTAAATTTCCAGGTGCAAAAAATGCTCCTTTGGCCTGTTATGAAGAAGTCAACCATCACCAGGATAGGTTTGGGCACTGTGGCAACCACCCAAAGGACGGCTATCAGCCCTGTTCCTGGCCGTAGGTGTCAAGGGAGTGCAAAGTGTTGAATTGGGAATATATATTTAATTTGTGCTTCCCTTCGCTGTTGCTGCAAAGTAATAATCTGTGAGAAGGTTGCCTTCAGTATGTTTTTCTTTTGCTGGGCAGAATTGACTTGCAGTATGAGCTCTAGGCATTCTTTAGAGAAACAGTGGTGTAGAGAAACTGGATACTTCCGCTGGCAACCTCAGCACACACCTAATTGTGCAAGCGTTTCATGTTCTGATGGTTCATAGGACGGCTTCTCCCCTGGTATCAAGGATTCAACTCTTCTGAAACACCACATGCTAGTGTTTTTATTTTGTGTAAATCCCCCTCCCCGAGTTGTGCACCTCAACATCTCCAGCACTGTGATCAATCAGATGCTGTGAGTACTGCTCTAATTTATTGTGCTAATGAATTTTTTAGGAATCTGGCATGTGGAAAGTTAGTATGTACATACCCGAATCATATTCCCTTCACAAAAGTCAAGGGTGCCATAATTTATGCTCAAGTGCAAGAACATCTGTGCGTGTCTTTCGATTTTATGCGTGGACCCACAGCGCCTGATCCTCTCCTGGTGAAAGAAGGCACAAAATGTGGTCCTGCAAAGGTAAGAAATAGTGCACAAGCATCTAGAAATAGCATATAATTATCACGACTGTAACAGTTTTAGAAATAGTTGCCATTTGGCCACATGAGTTAAAGGTGGTCTGTACTTATGTTTTTAGTAATTATTACCTGTGCTATTGAATTCAATCGTTCGTTAGGTCCAGAAATCCTTTTTAGAGTTATGACAAGCATGGTAAAGGGTGATGAAAAACTGCCCAGAGGGATTTTTTTCCTTTTGGTCTTTCAGGTTTGTATGAATGGCACGTGCCACCCACATTCAGTCCTGAAGTATGACTGCAATGTGCAGAAAAAATGCCACGGGCATGGAGTAAGTAACAGCAATGCACTTAAGTGAGTGTTATTGGTTTGACGAATATTGCTGAAGAAGAGAGAGTGGTTCTGTTAAAATGCCCACCGGGGCTTGTCTGTGAATTGCCTAGACCTATGTTTTGGGCTAACACTTCTTCCCTGCAATCATCATGGAGTAACGAGTTACTGTGGGAAAAATTAAGTGAGACCACCTAACTTACTTTCTGACCCAAGCGAAAAATAAGTGAGATAACGGGGCTTGGAGTATTTGCTTGTCTAGATTAGCAGGAAACTGGAAAAAGAGTATCTAGAGAGGATTTAACTGCACATAACTGAAATAGCGTTGGAAATGATCAGCATAGCTGTGCAAGGCGAGAGGCAGCGTGGTGAACAGTGGAGTGGGAGCACAGGGGAAGGCCGAGGGGCCTCTCGCAGAGCGGAGTCTCGTGGTGCCGGCAGGCTGGTTGTGACGGCAGCGCGTGAGCAGGGCATGCGGGGGTGTGCGGAGGAGAGCAGGGGTGGGGGTAGGAAAGCGGCAATCCCGGTGGAGATGGAGCACTGTTCTTCAGTAGGGGTTTTTACAGTGAGGGATGGTTTCTGCCCACCCTGGTGTTGGCAGGTGTGCGATAACAAGAAGAATTGCCACTGCGATCCGGGCTGGAAGCCCCCCCGGTGCAAGACACGAGGATCCTCTGCAGGCAGCAGCATCAACAGCACGCTGGGCCACGGTGAGTGCCGCAGCCGGGCTCTGGGTGCCCCGTGGCTTTACTGGGTGTAACTGCAGGTCCCACAGCCCCGCAAACAGCCCCATCGAGCTCGCAGCTGAGCAGA
Organism: Elanoides forficatus; assembly: GCA_025311575.1. NCBI lineage: Eukaryota > Metazoa > Chordata > Aves > Accipitriformes > Accipitridae > Elanoides > Elanoides forficatus. Next base: position 14,748,702 of record JAOBAS010000047.1, on the reverse strand, counting down.
CGGCCCATGGCAATGCCCGGCCCTTACCTGGAGCTATACCTTTGCTTCCCTCGCCCTAGATCATACCTCCAAAAGCTCCATCCTGGCTGGGCTGAAGAACTGGCTGCTGCTGAGCTTTGGCGGCGTCCTCCTCGCCCTGGTCTGTGGCACCATCATGATTATGAAGTGGAGCCAGCTGAAAAGCTTCTGTGCAAGGAGAGCATTGTAAACAGGTGGGTGAGTTGGTATTAGTTACTTAATGGAAATTCTCCATTCTGGGTGCGGGAGATGGGCACGGAGCATGGAATTACTGGAAAAGCTGGTGAGTGGGATTTACAGCCTGGGCAGAGCAGGGAAAGTGGTGCTTGGGAAACAGTAACCGTTTGTTGGTAAACTGGGAACTGTTTGTTGGTCATCAAGGGAAAAAACTAGCAAACAGATGTCTAAAATATACAAATGTAGGAGAAGCAAAACTAAGGGTGGATTTCCTGGCACCAAGCACGCTGTCTGTGTGCAAGAGCTGGAGGAAATAGGTTTCCTTTTGCTAATTCTTGGGGAAAGCAAACCGTAGAAGGGGAAAACTAGGATACAGGAGAACCTGCCGGTACCAGGCAGCTTACTCTGTCTGATGTGGAGGAGGAGAGCGGGTGGGAGACAGCGCTCGGGGGAGCAGGGCCGGGTCAGAACACCGGGGGCGTCAGGGCCGGCTGAGGCCCCGCTCCGGCTCTCCGCACAGCCCCGCCGCCGAGGAGGGCAGCGACGGCCGGGACACGGACACGGACACGGAGCCGGGACCGGACACGGAGCCGGGTCGCGGGCGCTAATAAAAGCGTTGAGCGGAGCCGCGTGTCTGCGCCTGTGTGCGGGGGCCGGCGGGCGGCGGGGCCGTTACCGGCCGGGCCCTGGGGCCGTTGCGGGGGCGATGCGGACACGGG
>JAOBAS010000047.1:14737201-14747671 GCA_025311575.1 Elanoides forficatus | reverse complement strand
GACCCCCGCCGGCCCCTAACGCTGCTCTCCCCGCGGGCAGCACGCCCGGACCTACATCATCCCCATCGAGGGGACCCCCCGCACCGTGCGCCTGCGGCAGCAGTAAGTGAGGGGCAGCAGTAAGTGGGGGGCAGCAGGCAGACAGCATGTGTCCCCCCCCCCCGGCCCCTCTGCAGCCCCCCAGGGCTGCGCAGGGTGATGGCTGGGGACTGGGGAGGGCCACTGCCTCATGCGGTGGCCACCACGTGTGGCCATGGTGCCGACTGCAAGGGGGTCACCTCTGGTTTGTACCGTAGAGTGTTTTTGCCGGAGGAGTTCCGGATCTATACCGATGGCCGAGGGGGGCTTGCGAAATCCGAACTGGCACATATCGAGGTAATAGTCACGCCCTGCGTGCTGCACCCAACATCCCTGAGGACAGGGCAGCTGTGGGAGTGCTCCAGGAGGAAGGTGGAGAGGAGAGTCCCCTCTGCAGCAATGCTCTGTAGACCCTTGCTCTGCCCCGACATGGTGCCAAGCAGGAACTTTCTCAAGGCACCAAACCCATTCCCTGGGACCGAGCCTGTGATGTTCAAACGTCGCTGTGGTTGGTACCGTGTGGAGCAAGGTGGGCAGCAGCCAGCCAGTGGTGTTGCAGAGGGGCAGGGGTGTGGGCTCAGCCTCTAGCTGATGCAGCAATGCAAGCAATCTCACCTCCCGTGGCGAAGCCTGTCCTACAGCATGTGGGCTTGGGCTGTCTGGGGGGCTGCGGCTGCTGCCAGGCAATTGGCCGCATCACCCAGCCAGCACAGCGTTTGGGAGGACGGCCATGCTGAGGGCACGCATCGGCTCGCACCCTGCCGCAGCGAGGACTGATGCGGCGGCGTAACGGGTTCCCGAGGACAGTAGGGACAAAGACCAGCCAGGGGTCAGTGCAGGTGTCCGTTCCCAGAGGAGGCCGCAATGCTGTGCTTCTCCCACATGCATTCCGTGCCCATCCTCTGCGGGGACGGGGACCACAGTGCAGGCGGCAGCAAGGTCTGGTGCCTCGCACCTGCAGTGTTCCCCAGGTCTCTCGGGAGAAGGCACCGAGCTGTTGATATGACTTTACTCCTTCCAGCGCGACTGCTTCTATGAAGGCTACATCGAGGGTTTCCCTGTTTCACTTGTGGCACTTAGCACCTGCTCCGGCCTGAGGTAAGGTGGTTGCCTTTGCATGGGGGACAGGCATTGCTGTGAGCGCCGGGCAGTGTTGGTGCCATCCCAAGGAGGAGCCATTCCTGCCGCTCTGCACCTTTGCTTTCCAGCGGGATTCTGCAGCTCGTGAATGCCAGCTATGGGATCAAGCCTCTGGAGGCTGCAGCTGGCTATCAGCATCTCGTGTACCCAATGTGGAACGAAAACATAGAGACTCGCCTGTTCGTAGAAAACAGCTCTCTCGCCTGGACTGTGGAGGTGTCACTGAAGCCAGAGGATGCAATAGCAGTGAGTACGCCTCCTGGCCGGGTGGTCTTCGGCGGGATGGTAGCCACAGACCTGGGAAATTTGTAGCCAAAGGGTGCCTCGATTTGTGCAATAGTGTGTTGTTTCTGAGTTGATTTGGTACAGCAGATGCTAAAGGGCTTTGTAACTCGTCTGTGCTAAGGATGAGGTCTTTGCCTGTGATAGGTGGGAGCTGTGAGGGTGGTCTGAGGCTGGGTGAGCAGGAGGGGGGTTTCTCGGCAGCAGTTATCATGCAAGAGTCGACCCTGCCTGTTTATTAATGGGGCAGAAGACAGCCAGGCAAGCAGGGAGGGCACGTTCCTTCACTGGAACTTACCCGCTGGGCCAAAGCCACCGTGGTGTGCAGTGCAGGGAGGGCAGCGGTCCCAGCAGGCAGCTGGTGTGTGGTACTGCTGGGTAGCTGGGTTGCAGAGCTGTTGTGAATGGGAAGGAGTCGATGCTTGCCTCTGCTCTCTGTTATAAGTTGGTTTTTTTCTTCCACTGGTCTGTGGCCTTGCCAAAATGTCTGTTGTTGTAAATATGGCTGGAATCTTTGGCTGAGGATGTCGTGTTGTAGATGATGTAAGGACTGTTTTCCTGGGAGTCTGGGGCTGTTCGTCCTACAGCTCCAAATGGCTGTGAAGTGCAGTAGCTGACCCTGGACTCAGAGGTCTCCTTTGCAGACCTGCTACGAACTGCAGAAGCTCTGCAGTAATGCATGTGTGGAGTGTTTTTTGTTGTTTAGTTTGCTTTTTGGTTTTCCTATAGAGTAAACAAGCTGTCCATAGATCCTCCTGGTATCTGGAAATGCATGCAGTTTTGGATAAATCTTTGGTAAGTCTTTGCATCCTTTCTGCTGTAAATTGTTGCCTCTAGAAAAAAAACTTCTGTGTGAAGCAAGTCTGTAGCTACACAAGAATATCGAGGGCAATTTGCATGGGGCTTGAGAGTCTCCACGCAATGGGAACAAGCTCCCTTGGGCATGGACAAGAATATGTTGTGGCAGGGACCACAGCGAGTGCTCTTGGAGAGTTTGCCTTGCACGGTGCCCTGATGTGCTCTTGTGTTTTTCTCCTTTCAGTATGACTATATGGGAGCAGACAAGGATGCTGTGACAGCCAAGATAGTGCAGCTTTTCAGCTACATGAACAGTGTAAGTTGCTTTTGGTTGCATCCTGAACATGTATGGGAAATGTGTGGTAGCAGTATGGATAAGGCCCTGTAGCTGAACAAGTGGGAGGCTGCAGAGCAGCAGGGCTCTGTGGACCAGCCATGGTGTCTGTCTGTCTGCCTCCAGATGTTTGCTCGCCTCAATCTGACAATAGTACTGTCTTCTCTGGAGCTTTGGACGGAAAAGAACAAAATCCCAATCACGGGAGATGTTGAGGAGTTGCTGCAGAGATTTTTGCAGTGGAAAAATGTGCATCGTGTGTTGCGGCTGCAGGACATAACGTTCCTATTTGTGTAAGATGAGGATGGCTGTGTCAGCCTGGAAACAAAAGGAAGAGGAAGGTGCCATTATACAGTGTGTTGGACTGAGTCTGGTCTGTTCCTCAGTTACAGGGAGCAGTCCCATTACATGGGGGCATCTTCCGCGAAGAAGCTGTGTCTCAGAAACCACGCTGGAGGCGTTGCCTTGGTACGGTACCACTGAGCTGTCTGTCCCCATAACCTCCCATGCCTGCAGGTAAGGTGGTGAGCGGTGCCTCAGGAGCTAAGCCCCGTGCACAGCCCGAGGCCGAGAAACCCCTGAGCGAGGCAGCAGAGGTGCCAGGGGGGGTGCAGACTGGGTGCCCCCTGGGCTGTCGGCGCAGGAGCCCTCACACCCGCCAGAGCTCCAAGGGAAGGAGCTCGGGGGCGGCAGTGACGGCAGGCTGAGGCCGGTCCTTGTCCCCCCCCTGCAGTACCAGAGGGCTATGACGCTGGAGGCATTCGCAGTTGTCGTGGCCCGGCTGCTGGGGCTCAGCCTGGGGATGGCGTACGACGATCTGGGGAGCTGTCATTGCGCAGGAGCCACCTGCATAATGCAGGCCAGCTTGGTGTAAGCCTCCTCCTGCCCCCTCGGCACGTGGGTGGGTTTCGGTGTGATGGCACAAGCGGGACACGCTCCCGCCGGGTGTGCGTGGTGCCCATCTGTGCGACGCTGCCCGCGAGGGCCAGAGCAGGGGGAGACAGTGGGCAGCTCCTGGGGGTGACCGCAGCGGAGAGCAGCTGCCCTGTGTTACTGACGTCTTCTACGTGTGGGAAAGGCCACACAGCCCCAAACACAGACTGTGGTAACGGCAGCCCTCTGATTTGCAGACACTCGGCCGGTGTGAAAGCCTTCAGCAGCTGCAGCGTAAGAGATTTTCAGCGTTTTCTTGCCACTGGGGGAGGGCAGTGTCTGCTGAACAGGCCAGCTATGGATACAGCCTATAAAGCTCCCGTGTGCGGCAACAAAGTGGTGGAGCCGGGAGAGGCTTGTGACTGCGGTACCACCGAGGTTAGTTGTGGAGCCTTGGTACAGCAGGAAAGAGCCAAGCCATGTGTCCCAGGGTGGGAAGAACAATCCCAAGAGGGCTGTGAATTGCTCCTGTACCCTCCAGACCTCTGTGCATGGCAGAGAGAGCCCAAGGCTTTATGAAACCCTAAAGCCATGCAGACGCTTGGCTATGCTTGCCACCGTGGCCGGACCAGCTGTCATAGAGGGATGTTGTGTGGTGTTGGCAACAGATGGATGGAGGGAGTTTGTAAGCAGTTGTAGCTGTAAAGAGGGGCTGCCCAAGCCCTTCACTGCAGGGACAGTTGTTGGGAGAAACTCTGTGACTGCAGCCTGCCAAAAAGGCAGGGGTGCTGTAGTGGTCCTGTGGTTTGCTGGCAGGGCACAGGCAGAGGTGAAGGCAGCAGGGAAGGTCTGGTAAGGGAGCAGTACTCCTGTTGCAGAGAACTGGTGAGCAATGGGTGAACTCCTCTGTCTTGCTAGAAACCCGCCTGTTTTGTGCTGTGCACGCAGATCTGCAAGTGATCTCTGTCCCTGCGAGTGCTGCCAGCACTGGCAATGGCTTCCCCACTGCCTTGGCCACGTATGGTTGCGAGGGCAGAAAATACGGTCTTGCTGTGGGAGCATGGATGGCTGGCAGCAGCCAGTGTGGCAGAGGGCTCTGCCTGGGCACCCTGGGTGCCACCGTCCACTGGAGAGCCTGGAGACGGCTGCCTCGGATGACAAGGGCTGCTGGAGGGAAAGGCCAAGCTCTCCGGCTTGTTCCCTTGTCATCCTTGGGAGAAGCGGAACCTTGCCTGACTGTCCCTGCCGGTCACCTCCAGGAATGCCAGCGTGACCCATGCTGCACCATTGGCTGCAAGATGAGGACAGGGGTGCAGTGCCTGTCAGGACCGTGCTGTCGGAAATGCAAGGTAAGGCGTGTGGTGGGAGCGGGCAGGCTGTGTTCCCTAGGGATAGAGAACCCCTGCGCCAGCATCATTCACGTACGTGCCTAATGTGAAGTGGGAATGTAATGGGACCCAAGGGCGAAACAGGGACTGTGCATCCAGCCAACGGTACTGGCTAGGGTGCTGATGTGGAGGGTCAGTGAGTGTTGGAAAGCAAAGTGAGTGCTGTGAAGTGCTGGTGCTAGTTAGGTGCCTGTGTCCCAGGAAGGTATTTTTAGGGTGCAGGTACTGTGCCTGCTCCCAAAGTCCTGAGGTGAAGGAGATGCCAAATTTATGGCCACATGCAAGGCTCGTAGTGGCATCCCCCCTTTGGCCTTCCCAGCTGGGCAGTGCAGGCTGCACGGGGCCGGGTGACTCCTGTCAGTGGTGGCATGTCTGCCCTATCACCAAGAGCCACGCAGGCTGCAGGGGAGGGCAGCGGGGTGCAGGAGCGACCCGGGGCCACAGGAGCTGGAGCGAAGACAGAGCAAGCAGAAATCAGCACATGAGAGTCATGCCGTGTTGGGCTGTGTGGGTGCCAACCATCTTGTGGGGTGCAGGAGTTGGGGGGGGGGCTGCAGCTGGAGCTGGGGCTCCAAAGTACCGACAGCTTTGGTCGTGCAAATGTACAGAGGGGAAAGGGTGCAAGTGTGGTCAGGAGCCAGAGGAGCTGAGACTTCCATTTCTGGGGGAGAGCTACTGTGGTGTCTGGAAGGTATGTATTCTACCTATTGTGCAGATCAGGCCAGCCGGTGTTACGTGGGAGAAGCTTTGGAGGTCCTTTTGTTTGTGTCGCTGGTTGATGCAGTTGTTGAAAATGGTGGATAGGGCGGTTGGTCTGAAATCTCTCCCTTATGGGCCTCGATTCCAGGCAGCTGGAAGCTGTGTGGTGGAAGCAGGGGGTGCTGGTTGGCAGCAGGCTTAACAGGAGCCAGCAGTGTGCCTGAAGTGGTCAGGCGGTTGGATGAGATGATTGGTGTAGGTCCCTTTCAACTGAAAAATATTCTATCTCTTTCCCTTCTCCCTTCTCCCTTCTCTCTCTCTTTCCTCCGAATTCTGTTGTAATCTGTTCTATTGAAATTCTATTCTACTGAAATTTTATTCTAATCTAATCTATTTTCTTTCCTCTAGTTTATGAAAAAAGGCACATTATGTAGAAGCAGCTCTGAGGACGAGTGCGAGTTGAAGGAATATTGCAATGGCACCTCTGGGGAGTGCACACCTGACCTCTGGGTCATGGATGGGCATCCTTGCAGCAGAAACACCGCCTTCTGCTACCGAGGAGTCTGCCAGACAGCCAACAAGCAGTGTCAAAAGGTCTTTGGACAAGGTAAGGGTGATGGATTGCAGGAGAGGGGCTGGCTGTTGTGCAGGGAATGCAAAGACCTGGAAAGGAAGCAATGAAGTGGGAAACCCGGGCAGTCCAACCCATGTGCGCAAGCAAAAAGGGACAGGAGGCACAGAGGAAAGGGAGGAAGCATGTTGGGTGTCTGTCTGTCGGTGTGCTGCTGCAGTGCAGGGTAGTCTGGGGGTGTGTGTAAGGGACAGAGCCCCTGTAGCCAGAGTGGAGATGTCAGTGGGAGAAGAGATCTTGTGGAAGTTGATCCAAGCTGGGTGAAAGAGCAAGTGGCTGAGAGACTGGTGGAAAAGCCCATGTGAGCACCACGGGAAGAGTGTCCAGGCACAAGGGTGAGCAGCTGGCCTGGCTGTGACTGGAGTAACTGAAGTCGGAGTGGCACAGCGCATCTGCCAGGAGACATAGGGCTGCTTTGGTGGCACGCTGTCAGGTACGATGCACTTGTGAGTGTCCTGGGCACCTCAAGAAATGGCTCATAATGAGCGTCTGCCTTGTGACCGCAGGGCGAGATGTGCACATGCGGTGTTGCAGCACTGATGTTATTCCAGGGAGGCTGGCAATGAAGGAGCAGTGTGCAGTTGGAAGTGGCAGTGGGAGCAGTTGGTGGTGGACACTGCCATGCAGGATGAGGCTTGGCTACCTGTGAGCAATGTCCTTTCCAGCCAGGTGGTTGGTCTCATTCTCTGGGAGGTGACTCCCAGTGCAGAAGGGAGGCAGCCGGAGCATCCCACCAAGGCAGGCTGTAGGGAGCATGAGAGCAAGCAGGCTGAGTCCGGACTCCTGCATAGCCATGGCTCTGAATGCCTGCGAGCACGCAGGTGGCCCCGGGCATCACCGAGTAGTGTGTGTAGTGTGTGGCCTAAGTGGTGATGCCCAACCCTGAGGTGGAGAGAGGCTGTTGGACAGACCGCGAGTGTTGTTATGTGTTTGCAGGTGCCAAGAATGGGCCCTTGGCCTGCTATGAAGAAATCAACAGCCAAAGGGACAGAATGGGACACTGCGGCTCCAATCGCCACGGTTACCAGCGTTGTGCATGGAAGTAAGTGCTGTAGCAAGGGTGCTGGGGTGCTCTGGCTGCAGCGTGGTCTGCCATGGAGCAGGGAGCCTGGCCCCACTGCGAGGGAAGAGGCAGAGTGCGGATGGGCTCCCCGGCTCAGCCGCCTGTCAGTGGAGGGAAACATGCTGTCCTGGAGCTGGGTGAGCAGGGGCACTGGACATGTCCGTGCAGAGCTGGTGAGCACACGGGCTGGGAGGGGGGGATGCGGAAAGGGCCTGTGGTGGACCTAAGCGTGCTGTGTCCCTGTGCTGGGAATTGGGCATTCGGGGTCCAGTTTCCAAGCACTTGCTCGGTGTTGGCAACAGAGCTGAAATGGAAGGATGAAGGTGGCTGTTGTCAAGTCTTTGCTCGTGATGCCTTTGCAGGGATCTCCGCTGTGGGAAACTCGTGTGTGAATATAGGGGCTCCAAGCCCTTTACCAAGGAGAAGGCTGCGGTGATTTATGCTCGGGTGCAGAACACGCTGTGTGTAACATTAGACTACATGAAGCCTCCCATGGAAAGGGACCCCATGCTGGTGAACGATGGCACTGTCTGTGATGACCACAAGGTAAGCGATCCTCTGATGTGTAGCAGCTCCCTTGGGAGAAGGGAGGACTTGTAGAAAGTATTGCTGTCAGCTCCATCCCGAAGGAGTCAGGATAGATGTGTGGGTGGTGTGACCCCCTTCAGACAGGGTCTGCCCGAAGCCTAATGCTCCCTTGTGAGTTCCCAAAAGATCTGCAGCTCTCCTGAGTTGGAGCTCGATGCATAACTGCCTGGCTGGCTGACCCAGGGTTGCCTGCATGCTTGTGCTGTAGATCTGCCTGAACCAGCAATGTGTGCCTGCCACTGTCCTGAACTCTAAATGCGAGAAGAAGACAAAGTGCCATGATCACGGTGTAAGTCATGGTGCTGCGCATTGTTGTTTGTGGTTTGTTCAATTCTCTGGAGATGTGGCTCGCAAAAGTGGCATCTCGGGTCGTATTTGTGGGGAAGAGCAGCCAAGAGGGACTTGGTGGTGGAAGTGCCGGACCATCTCTCGAGGCTGCATGCATAGTACCTCCAGCATAGCTTCCTTGTGGAGCCAAGTGGCTCCTCTTTTTGTAAATCAGCCAAATGGAAAGGGTCGGAGCCTACCGGAGACTGGAAGAAGCAATAAGGATGGGAAGAAGGCAGTGCCCCGGGAGGTGACAGCCAGCATTGACAAAGGCAAAGGGCCAGCCGTGGGAGCCCTGGGCAAGTTATGCCCAGGGAGGCTTTGCCTGGCGCAAGGTGCCCTGACATCTGTGCCCAGTGTCTGGTGAGTGAGGACATGCGGGCATGATCTTCTGCAGCTGGCTATAAATCCTGTTTCTCCCTGTCTGTCACGTAGGTCTGCAATAACCAAGGGAGCTGCCATTGCCATCCTGGCTGGAAACCACCAACTTGCCAGGAGAAAGCTGGGGCGATGGGTGGGGGTAGCAGCAGCCCATCTGGAGATGGTGAGTGGTGAGGGCAGTGGGTGCTCGGGTTCTCACAGGAAGAGGTGGTTCTGGGGGTGGGGCGATGGAAGCCCATTCCAGCAGTGGCTTGCCAGAGCAGAGCTGTGTAGGCAAGTGTCTGGGTCTTGTGGTGTGTCCCAGGATGGGCTCAAAGAGGTTGTTTTGTTTCCTGGGCCTAGATGAAGCAGACGTCAGGAGCAAGGGCTTGCCGAAGGTGTGGCTGCTTCTGACCTTCTGCCTCTTTGTGCCTGTTGCCATCGGGCTTGTCCTCATGGTGCTAAAGAGAAGCCGCCTGAGGCACTGTCTCGCCGTGGAGGAGTTGGATGAAGACAAGTGAGTTTGTTCTCTGTGACAAAGGGTGTCAAGGTGATGGTGTGTAGGTGACATGGAGGTGGCCGTAGGCAGCAGGAAGGCTGGAGCCTGGATAAGGACTCTTGCCATGCAGCATGCCCAAGGCAGAAAGAGGAAGCGGGAGTGATGGATGGTGAAAGGATGAGGTGGTGGTGCCGCCATGGGGCTGGCGGCAGTGCTGGGAGAAGGTTTTTTGCTCCTTGCAGCTCTAGGCAGCTCTGTGACTGACAGGAGCTGCCTTCCCGGTCCCACTCTAGGTTGGAAGACAAGGATTGTGTCAATGAGGAAAGAGGCGTCTCGGATGTGTAGCGGCACAGCAGGGAAGGACATTGAAATGTAAGTCATTGCCCAAGTGGCTGATTGTTTTTTTGTGCTTGTGCAGGGGTGCCGGTGGAGCTGTCAGTGGAAACAGGGGAGAGGGAGCCTTGACATTGGCAGGGAAGCAGCCTTAGTGTCAGCATCAGTGTCGGGGTCAGGGCACCGCAGGCAGCGCGGTTGTTGGAGTCGCAGGCGGGCAGTGGCAGGGTCTCTGTGGCATGGTGGCTCCCAGATACCTGCAGATGTGGCCGGTAGAAGCCATGGAAGTCAGAGCAGGTTGTTAGGAGGTGGCGGGTGGTCGGATGTCCCAGGCGTGTGTCAGCAGATGACAGCCTGGCTGGTGGTGAGTTACCATGAGCTCTGAGCAGTGAAGCTTAAAAGGTGCTTGCTGGGAGGAGGTGCGCGAGTGCAATAGGAAAGTAGGGTGGAATAGAGTGGAGTAAAGTAGCATAGAGTGGCATGGAATAGTGGAGTTAGCTGGAAGAGACCTGCTGTAGTTGTTGCAGCTTATGGGGCAAGCCACTGTAATGGATGTTGGTGAGATGCACCAGCAGGTGGGCCCCAGGACGTGTCCCAGCAGTGCCATGTAGAGGCCAGTCGAGGGGGTGTGAGAGCTGGGCGCCATGGCCAGGGTCAGTCTCGGGAAGGATGCTGCCCAAGGTATTGGGGTCAGTTCTGTTTAATATCTTTATCAATGATCTGGATGAGGGGATCAAGTGCACCCTCAATAAGTTTGCAGACACCACCAAGCTGGGAGGGAGTGTTAATCTGCTGGAGAGTAGGAAGGCTCTGCAGAGGGATCTGGACAGGCTGGAAGAATGGGCTGAAGCCAATTGTATGAGGTTCAACAAGACCAAGTGCCGGGTTGTGCACTTGGGTCACAACAACCCCATGCAGCTCTACAGTCTTGGGGCAGAGTGGCTGGAAAGCTGCCCAGCAGAGAAGGGCCTGGGGGTGCTGGTTGACAGCCAGCTGAATGTGAGCCAGCAGTGTGCCCAGGTGGCCAAGAAGGCCAACGGCATCCTGGCCTGTGTCAGAAATAGTGTGGCCAGCAGG
>JAOBAS010000047.1:14684169-14706930 GCA_025311575.1 Elanoides forficatus | reverse complement strand
CCTGCCCGTCCCCCCGACAGAAAAGCCCCCCGTGGCTGGAGCACTCCAAGCCCATCACGTCGTGAGAAGCAGAGTGCAATTAGGGATGTGGCTGTGCTGCTCTGCAGAGATGGTGGGGATAGGAATTAATCCTCCCATTAATGTGTGAAATGGAGCGTTCGCATTTCACAAAGCAATTATACAATAATAGCAGGAGAGCTATGATGGAAATCGCATCTTGTCTGAAGTTTCGCTCCAATCCAACACATGAATAATTCCTCCTAGGCATTACTGGGAAAGCGGTATTAAAAGACCGATATAAACAAAAATTACTGGAAAAAAACAGATGAGGCATGCTTCATCTATCAGTCAGACTTGAACACAACTAAATTTATACAAAGTGGGCAGAGAAGCTTGAAGGGGCAAAGACATTTGTTACTGCTCAGTGCAAGATGAGCTCACAAGAAAATGCATACTTCATCTTGGCAGCTTTCTGATGTCTTACTCCCAAAGCATCGGCTTTATTCTCGGTTTCCATGGCAGATACTTTTCTGAGCTTGTATCTTCCACAAATATTGCTAATTTATTCTCTCAGCCATGTCTCTGCAAATACCTGCAGAATGATTCCATGTGCAATAAGAGTGGTGAAAACCAGGCATATGTTAACATGCCTCAGCTCTTGTTTTCGACCAGGCGAAACAGAAGAAGGGCTTGTTCTCTACAGCCACAAGATCATGGGCGATCTTCTGGCGCTATTTCTTTGTCTTAAGTACTCTGAAACTATTATCTGTCCAGTGAAGCAAAGCACATTTAGCATTTCAGCCAGACCTTTTTACAGGCAGGTTTTCCCCTCACGCAGCGCTCCAGGCAGCACTTTCCACCTGAGCAGGAGGGGACGAGCGATGAGCATGGTCCCTGCTCCTACGGCTCCCCCCTCGTATTTTGTATTTCGTGTTAAAGGGAGTCTATAAAACATGAGGCTCTTTCACAGGCAGAGACCCAGGAGCCAGCCACATCAAAAAGATCCTATTTGCAGGGTGGATTTACCAGCCCTGCAAATGTTGAGCAAACAGTGGCTGATGTGTAATTCTCACAAATTCGGCAAGACTACAGCGAAGTGAGAGGCTTTTAAGTCTTTCTGGCAGAAGGAAAATCACAGGGTTTTGCAAAGTAGTTCTTTACAGACTAAAGCACGTAACAGCTAGCACGTACAAAAGAAATTCGGACAAACTTGTAAAAAGTAACGCACGCAATGACAGCGATGCAGAACCGGCGGAAAAAAATGGCAGGCACATGTAGGGAGAGCTTGTGCCGGTAACGACAGCCCGGAGCAAAGCCCTGGCAGCTGTGGGGAAAGCCCGTCCTCCGTGGGGGTGAATGCAGGGCACAGGGCTGTGCCAGGGCATGCCCAGCACTTACGGATGATTCCATAAGTCCCAGATAGGAAAGTGGTCAAACACTGAAATGCAGCCCACTCCCTCTCCTAAAGAGAAAAGCCTGGCGAGCCCCGGCCGGCTGGAAGTTCACGAGAGCCTGGATGGAGCCGGGACTGCCAGTTGCTCTGGGGGCCAGGCAGCAGCCTGCCCCGCTCTGCGCATTGCCTGGCGAGCAACAGCTCACAATTAATCCTGTTCTCCGCTCTGTGCTGGCACAAACGCCTGGCACGTGGACTCCAGGTGCTCTTACCTCTCCCACGGCTCCCGCTGGCCACAGGAGAGCGGGTCTGCTGGGGCTGGGCTCAGGCACATCCCCTCGCTCTGTCCGAAGGAACAGAAGTTTTAAAGGCAATGTGAAATGACAAGCAACTGGGCGACGTTGCTTTGGATCTGCTCATCAGCTGCGGTCAGAGATCACCTTCACAGCTCTCCGGTAAATAAGGGAAACCCCCTGGGGCTGTTGGTCAAACTGGCTTGGGGACAGAGGCTGTTTTGGGACTTCTTCAGTAGGGATGAGTAATAGGGGTCATCAACACAACCAGTAAACAAGCCGCTAATTTTCCAAACAGTGCCTCTGCAGCATCCGGCAGCTTTTGAGCCATTAACCAAAATACACTTATCTCTGGCTCCCTGGCCTCAGGTGACTTTTGAACCTACTGCTATTCTGGGCCAGATTTAGTTGGGCTCAATAATACCAGATTTCTAAGACAAGCAGGACACTCCAGTGGTCAGAGCCGGCCCCTCGCAGGCAGCTGTGCCCGGTCCACATCCTCAGCGAGAGGGAGTCGCAGAACCATAGAATATCTTGAGTTGGACGGGACCCATAAGGATCATCGAGTCCAATTCCCTGCTCCTCGCGGGACTACCTAAAACTAATCCGGATGACTAAGTGCGAGTCCTCCCAGCCCAAGGGCTTGGCGTTGGCCGAGGGTGGGGTGGAGAGCACAAAGTCTTCTGGAGCAGACAAGCTGCACCGGTGAGCTAGAAGTTAAAGAAAAAGGACACTCGCAGCAGGAACGGGGCAACAAACGGCTCGGTGCTGCCGCTGCAGCGCAGGGTGCACGGTGGGGCAGAGGGACTTTACCTGCTGCCCTGCTGCGAGCATTGTCACGTGCGGCTGGGCAGCTGTGGGGTGTCACATCCCGGGGAAAGTCACCTCAGAGGACGTTATGGATCAGCTGCCTTTGGTAAACCACTTGCCACCTAGAAAAGACAGCTTTGTGAGCACTAAACATGAGCTGGATCCTCTGGGAAGCAGCAGAAAGCATCCGATGCGCAGAGCTGTGCAGGTTTTGCTGCGCTGCTGTGCTTCTGTCTGCCCGAGACATAGACAAGTGCACATCTGCAGGCACAGGCTCGCAGCTAGCACCTCTGGCTGGTATTGCAATAGTTCCCACCTGGAGTTTTAACTGTTTCTTATAGTACATATATTCTGAATGCAGAGCTTTTCCGCATGCAGCAAAGGCCAGGAGCAGAGTTTGAGCTGTAGCAGCTCAAAGTCCCCCAGCGATGTTTGAAGTTGCACAAAGCCCGTTCTACAGCGGGTTCAGAGAAAAACCATCCCCATCGCAGAAACAGAAAACTTTTCGTCTCGGCTGCACGGCAGAGGAAAGCTGGCAACTTAACTGTTAAACTCTCCTCTGACTATTCAGTGTTGACATCAGCGTGATCTCATCACTGTAACTTGAGCCCTCTGGCTTTTTCTCCAGACTGCCTTTAAATAGCGGTGCTGGGAGCCAGCACAGCACAGATCCCTCTGACTGCACCCGAGGGCAAACCTGGCAGCACCCCACATAGATGAAAGCAAAGAGAAGCTACAAAACTCCAGCCATGTCCACATCCCTGCGAGTGAGCCCCTCGGTCCACGGCTACCGCTTCGACACAGCCCTGCGCAAGAAAGCCGTGGCCAACATCTTTGAAAGCATCAACGAAGAGTCCCTACAGAAACTCTTCAAAAACTCCGGCGACAAGAAGGCAGAGGAAAGAGCCAAGATCATCCTCGCCACCGACCAGGACTTGGAGGAGAAAACGAGAGCGCTAATGGCTCTAAAGCAGAGGCGAAAAGACAAGCTGCTCCAGTTCCTGACGTTTCGGAAATACTCCATTAAAGTTCACTGAATCGGCGCAGGGAGCAGAAATGGAGGAGACCACTTTGGGACAGGACTGTTTGTGACCTCCTACCACCCACGGCACGCTCCGCTGCCCCACGAGCTGCGGGCGGGATGGGGGACCTGACAGACGGCCCCCAGGGCTTCAGCCCCACCGTGCACGCAGCAAACCGCGGCGCCCACGGCAGCGTGGGTGCCCACGGCAGCATGGGTGCCCACGGCAGCGTGGGTGCGGACGGCAGGGTGGTGGCCAGAGGCTCCCAGAGGGAGGGCAGCCCCCGGCGAGCAGGCAGCAGGCTCCTACGGGCGGCCGTGGGAGCGAGCCGTGGGGGGACCCCGCACGCCTGGGCGCGACTCGAGGGACCTTCTGACGGACTCGGCGTTCGCTGACTTCAGCTGCGCGCTTTGCCTTTTCGAACTCGTTTCCTTAAAGCGTGAGCCCTTGCTAAGCCTTGCTGTTGGGGGCCAGGAGGGAGGTTCTCGAGACTGATCAGCTACTGATCGTGGATCACTCTGCATTTGTTAAAATGCACGTAAGTGCGTGCACCGGGTGGGTGCAGTAAGTTCAACTTTCAGGGAATGTATTTGCTCTAGAGACACACTACGCAACTGTACCTTTTCTTTCTCCAGCTGTATGTGTGCAGTGTAAATTGTTTGCACAAAACCGATAATAATGACATGTTTCCCTGACTTTACTGTGAAGTTCCTTAATATTTTGTTCACTTCCCATTAACACTAAAAATCTGAAGATCATAACTACAGTTCTTATTTGTACAGATTACAATAGCTGTTAGACAAGTACTTCATGGTAATATTTTATGACAATGTTATTATTATAACAACTATAATTTATTGCATATGGTGATCTGAAATTTAATAAATTATGAAGTAAATATAAATTCTCTTGTCTGAAATGCTCGATTTTCCTGGAGGAGTGGGGTTATACTTTTTTTTCTGGTCATTTCATACAGATTTCCGTTTTAAGAGCTGACTACCTGCACCTCTCCTTAATTCCCCAACTGTCGATTTGGTCGCCTGTTTGCAGAGTCTCCAGCAGCCCCTGGTTTTCCTGCAGTCCCGCCATCCAGTCCAGCAGCACCAGAGTTTGACCCACAGTTGCTGTGGTGACTCTAGCATCCCCAGAAAACCTCACCAAATTTAGCTGTAAATCAAACTCAGCTGTGAGTTTCCCCTATGTAATAAAGGGGAATTACATCTTTTGCAATAGCGTGACAGAAAAATCAGTTTAGAAAATGACCAGTTCTGAGCCACAGCGAGCAGTACGGTTTGTTGGGCTCTTGGCATTCCTGCAAAGCAGATGGAGAATCAGACTTGGCTTCCCATCATCCAAAGAAACAGAAGTGAGTTATGAAAGCTTTGGCAGTGGAACTGGACTCAGTTTTTCTGCAGGTTATGCCATATTATCATCATAGACTATGTTGAAAATACTTAAAAATAGCAAAGACTAGTTATTTATAAGCATGTCCTCTAATAACCTGCTGGTTTAGAAAAAAACATTCCCATGACTCTGCTTAGAGCAACAAAGATAAAACAATTCAGAAGAATGACAGACCAGCTACAGTTTTTTTGCCTACAGTAAAAACTCCAAATTGCCTGTAAGTCAGGGAGACTAGAAATAATCCTTTAGATTACTTAATAGAACGGATAATTCTAATTCTTTATAGCGTGGTGAAGCATATCCAAGCATTTCCCGAGAGCACCAGGTTGGGGAACGCAATGCCCAGCGTGCGGCGCAGCACCCGTCTCCGAAAGCGAGCAGTGGAAGAAGCGTCTGCAGCCTTCGGCGCGGCCGGGAGGGCGGTGGGAGAGCTCCTCCGGGCCCCCCTGCCCTGTGCTCCCATCGCTCCCACGCACAGCATCAGCTACAGACACCTCGCTGGGGCAGGGGAGGGGGGATGCACGGTGGTCCCTCCTCCCGGCGAGACTGGAGAGAGCTGGGGTCACGCCTGGTTTGGGATGGACATTTTCGAAAGAGCCTCCAAAGGCTTTACAGAACTGCCCTTGCTCAGAAAAAATCGGCTTCAGGGTGGGATTTGTGCCAGTTTTCCGGCATTCAACCTGTTCCGGTGCAGTGTCCCACACTCAGCTGTAGCTGTTTCACCCGCTCATGACACATCCCCACAAAACCATCCATAGCGACACAAACTGCCTCAAACGGGCTGTTTCCAAAAAAGGCCAAACGGGGCCGTTCAGTGGCTGCCTCCACCCAGCCGCTCCAGGCATTTGGGAGGCAGTGTCTTTCCTCCTGCTCGGGCAGGTTTTCCCATCAAAGCCATTTCTTGTGTGACAGACCCTCAAAATAGAAACCAGCGGGGCGACGCAGCCACCAAATCCATCTGCCTCTGGGGTGTGTTATATGATGGGATCCCGACAACCTGCTGCGAGAGGGTGCTCTCAGAACCCCCCCTGCGGGTACCAAACGAGCTTTATGCTGTCCTGCTGCTCTCCACTTCTCTGATTCTGCTGCTGGGGCTTTGCTTGCCCCCCTCTCCCGTGCCCCGGACCATCAAGCTTTCCTCAACGCACCTCCTGCGCCAGGACCAGCTGGGCGTTCGTCACAGCCTCGCCACTCTCTCGGCCCCCAATACCAAACCACGCGCCCAGCTCCCAACGGGCCGAGGGAAGGACTGATGCTTTGGCACCCCGTGCAGTTTGGGGAGAGGGGGCCGACAGCGGGACGCACACAGCAGGACACGATATCTACCAGTCACGGGGCCGGCGAGGCAGCTGGGCTCTCTGCCCTTACCACCCACACCAGGACCCGCGGCCGCTCACGCATAACCACAATTAAAGCACGCATCCAGAACCTGCCCACCGCGAGGCAGGGGTCTGCGAGGGGGTGACAGTCCCAGTCCCAGTCCCGCTCGGGGCTGCGGCCACCACTTTCCCCTGGACGGAGACGTCCCCGTGCTCGGCCTGAGCTTGCGCCCGTGCCGGGAGAGCAGCACCCTGACCCACGCTACGGTCCCTCCGATTCCCTGTACCCACCTCTAGCCCAATGCCACCAACAATCAGGGCAGCCCGATGCATCCTCTGCCAACTTTCTTTCCTTGTAGAAAGCAAATCTGAAGGAAGACACGATTGCGGCAGGCTGAAAGCAACACCGATTGAAGCAGTTGCTGCTGGCACGTCCTGCGACTGCCCAGGCATTCCCGCTCACAAACATTTGCATAACATGATTAATAAGAACCTGTGACTTAGAGACTTTACGGTCCCTCTTGTCTCATTACATTTAAATTATTGGCCCAAGCGGCATCCCTGATAAATAAAGGCCGCTTACAAAAAAGTTATGTGTTTATTGGATTTTTACAGTGGAAAAAGGCAATTTTCCTTGGTGGCAGCCCATATGCTGCTTTGGCAGGTTTGTGCTTCATGAACGGCAGCACATCTCGCAGCGGGCTCGGGAAAAAATTGCACTTAATTGTTACGAAACATTTGTCAACCAGAGTTTGAGCTACAAACATCCAAGCATCCCTCGCACTCATGGCGCTGCCTTCTCTGCTGCTGCTTTCCAGGGCCACACGACGGACGGTTCGGAGCACCCGGACCCGACCCCAGCGATCCGGCGCTCGCGGCAGCCCGTGTGCTCGCAGGGCTACGGCCGAGTAAAGCACCGCTGGTACTGGTACCCGTGCCGCGCTTCGCTCTGCCATCCTGACGCGATCCGTGCAGAAGAGGTGCAGGAGGGCAGGTCACCCGATTGTGCCGGGCCCTTCCTGAGCACTCGGTGCCGCAGACTCGGCGTCTGTCATGAGACAGCCCGGCAGCGCTCCTGCCAGACGCAGGGCCCATTGTCAGCCTCCCAACGCAACAAACAGAGGAAAAGGCTGTTCAAGGAATTTCCTCCCTCCAGGAGCCGGGCGTTTCCATTAATTCTTCTCCATGAGTCAAACTGGCTGTACTGGGTGTCCCTCTGTCTTGGCATCCTGAGGAACATGCGTCTGAACAGCTAATTTTATCTAGCTTTTCTAACGCTCTGCCATAGACGGGAGGATGGCGGAGGGGGTGGCCGTGCACCCCCAGCTCACGTGGCTGTGGCCGGGAGCACGCCGGTGGGCTCCCCGCTGCAGGCAGCTGGGGAAAAGCCGCAGAAAGCCAGGACAGAAAACAAGCAGAAACAAGCTTGTTTGCACAAGCTCTGGTTTGACGGACTGGGGAAGGTGGGGAGCAGCTTGCAGGGTGCCAGAAAGAAACAGCCCAGAGGAAAGGGGGGGTCAGTTACAGCAGACAGCACAAGGTCCCACGATCTGTCCCCCCCATCAAGCACCCATCCCCATCTCTCCAGAAAAACTGCTCTTGCAAGCATCCTGATGATGGGAAGATGGGGTTGGGACAAGTCAACAGTCCAACTTGGCCTGTCTGCTGTGTTCAGAAGGAGATGGGGATGTTGCCCCGTGTCTGAACATCCAGTACTGTGACCTTCTAATTTCTGGTGAAATCAAATACACACAACACGAGCAGAGTCCAAAGCGGAGCTGGGCCAGACCTCACATGGCAGTGTTTGTGTGCGGAGGGACAGGGTGCTCCAGTCAACGGCATCACCTCCCAGGCAAGTTTCCCTTCCAAGCCATTGAGCAACGGGGCAAGTTACAAATTGACTCTTCAGCTGAACTGCACATCTGTTTCGCCCAGAGGTACAGAGTCTCCTTTGCAAACAGGCCGTTCAGTACTCTGGGTGCACCTGGGGAAGTCGATACTCACGGGCCAGCACCTGAGCACCAGGCATCTGCTGGCCCAGGGCAAGGCAAAAGACACCCCCTCCCCGACCTGCCCACCCACCCCCAGA
Organism: Elanoides forficatus; assembly: GCA_025311575.1. Lineage (NCBI taxonomy): Eukaryota > Metazoa > Chordata > Aves > Accipitriformes > Accipitridae > Elanoides > Elanoides forficatus. Next base: position 14,698,600 of record JAOBAS010000047.1, on the reverse strand, counting down.
CAGCACGAGGGGAGAAATCGGAGGCTGGCAGTCGCTCTGCTTGGGAGCGACAGGCGGTGAGCAGGAAGAAAAAAGACTTTTCTGCTTGCACGGATAAAGTTCAGCAGGAACAACAGTATCATGGCACACTGCCTGCCCACAAAGGGCTCGGGGGAAACTCCTCCGACCCAGGAGAGCCTGGAAAGGCACAGGGCTAGATAGCAGCTGGGATGGAGGTGGCCCTGCCTCGCTCTGCGGGCAGCCGGACCCCTCCAACCTCCCCCAGACACGGATGAGTGCGAGCGCAGCGGTGCCCAGGCAGGCAAACCCGGCTCAGCATCAGTGCAGGGCGATACCACGTGCTCATAAAAAAAGGCATAGATGAAGCGTATTTCATCTGTGGCTGCAAAAGGAAAACCTTCACTATAAAGTGTGTTAAATGTGAGTGAAGAGCTATAAAGCGGTGAGATTTATGGCTGGGTTAGTACAGTTTTCACGGAAAAGATCTGGTCTGGGGTTTCGAAGCATGACTGCTTCACGTGCAGCAAAATGGTGCTACAGTGTCACTTTGAAGTGATAGACAAGGCTATTTACAAGAAGAAAAGCCTCCAAAATACTGTAGCAAACAGGAGATGGCACAGTTGCCATATATCTTTGCTAAAAAATAAAAGTTAGGCTATGACCAGAGTCTTAATACACAGCCCTGAAAAAAACCCATATTTCCACTGAGCTGCACACCGAACTGGTGCCCGTGGCACAGCATGATGATGCCTCCTGCTGAAGCAGTGCAGTCATCCCCATCCAAGAGTAAGCACTTCAGAAGCCACCACTTACAAGGGATGTCAAGGTACCGAGACATTTCTAAAGCATCAAAACCTAAATGCCATCTCTTACAGGATTAGGAACTCCATGATGTTTATCTGCACCTCTGCTCTGCACAGGGGACTGACGAGGTTCTCTCCAGGCTGGCACAGAGGGGTTTGGAGCTGGAAGGGCTGGCACGGAGGCAGCCCATGGGCTCCCTCGAACACCAGGAGGTTTTTATGGTGCATGCCTCCGGGCTGTGAATCAGAGCTGAGCCAGCAAGCCGTCACCTCCCGGACTCCGGCTCTTGCAGGCGCCCACACACAGGGAGCATCATCGGCATGAGGGGAGGCAACAGTTGGGACTCAGCACCGCATCCTCCTCCGTGGAAAACCCGCTTCCTCCAAATGACTGAGCACGGGCTCGGTGCTGGGGGACGGGGGGGGCTCACTGACTCACACTAAAGCAACCGGTTTCCAAAACACCCAGATGGAAACAACGTGGAGCAGCTCCTCAGCGCTGCCTGCAAAACAGGCAGCTGTGCTGGTCCTGCCGAGCCCTGCCTGCTGCCTGACTCCTTCCCACGGGGCACTACGCTGCCGGACCCAGCCGGGGTCCTCCTCCAGCTATGTCCCCCTTGGCAAGGACCCCACCACTTGGGGGGGAATATATTCCCCACGGTAGCAAGAAATTGCGTGAATGCTCGGAAGGGGCTGAGGTGATGCAGCAGTGAAGGTTTTCAGGGGGAACGTGGGGCCTGAAAGGTCCCCGAGCCTGCCCACCCCAAGGCAGAGCTCTTTGAGGAGCTGCCCCGAGGGTGGGGGTTCAGGGGTTCTTGGGGTCCCTTGGCTGCCCCAGTCCCACACCAACCAGTCTATCCTGATCCCAGCAGCCAGAGATGTCCCACGTGCCTGGGGTAGCAGAGATGCAGCCGGCTTTTGCCCGGGGAGGGGATGTCCTTTTCGCAGGCACCAGCCACATACGGTTTGGTGCTCCAGTGCCTGCGAGCAGGAGCAGGTCCCGGTACCGCGGGTCTCGGACCGGCTTTTGTGGCATCGCAATCCGAGCAGGGCTCCAGCCTCCCACGGTGCACGGCACCCTCCCGGGAAATGCACCCAACCAGGCGGCTGCTCCAATTTCTCCTGCTTTGTTCCTGCTGCTCTCCCACATTGGAGGACAATTCCATTTGTTTAAACATCTGTACAGAAGAAAAAGTGGATTTCCATTGTCTTTGTAAAGTAAAGATGTTTTTATGCCTCAAGCAAGTAGGCAAAGACTGGCATACAACATCTCACAATACCTTGACACAACTCAAGGTACTTTCCCCACCTGCTGCTGTTTCTGCTTTGACATTGCGTAATCAAAAGGAAAGAGAAAATTGTCAAATTATGCTTCCCAGATTGGACATATTCTCCAACTGGGTTTCTATTTAAAATTCACCTGCCATCCTGAATGGCAAAAAAATTCTAATCCAGACGCATTTTTTTCTCTCCCTCGCTCTGAACTGTAAAGTACGAGATGCACTTTATCATTTCAAGAATGTGCTAGTGAGCCAGCAGACCCTTTGCCTCTGCCAAACTTTTTGTGAGGCTCCGATTTACATCCAACCACCCTCGCCCGAGTGTCATTTTCTGAGCCCATTTGCAGAATGACTGCACAGGGCTGGCGGAGAGTTCAGGGACAAACCTACAATTCAAAGGCATATTGAAATCTTGACCTGAGTGAAGTCCATGGAAAAAATCCAGGCAACTTGAAGGATTTTGTACAGAAGTAAAAACCTTGAATATATTCTGCAGAAAGTCCTGCCAAACATAGGCTGTTTTTATCCGGATTCAAACAATAAGCCTCTTCCTAAATACTGAGTGTTTTAGCTGCAGTAAAAAGTATGCAAAAATGCATTATGATGGTGGGGAGACATTTATGAAAGTCAAGGACCAGGTTTTCCCTGGCTAACTGGCAAAAAAATAACATAGGTTTTTTTGTAGGAAAGCGAATGAAACATTATCTGAATTCTGAAATGAATTATCTGCAGATCAGCTAGGCAAAAAAGACCCATGCTACCTTGACCCAACTCCCACACAATCCTTGCAGACAAAACCATACAGGTACATTTTTGCTTGCTGTAGCACTGCAGGCCCCCTCCCTGGTTTGCTAATCTTTGCTGGGTACCACCCATCAACAGCCATTCCCAACCACGCTCCCTTGCAGCAATGCAGTCTGTCCCTGCTAGCTTGATCCCTGCTAGAAAGGGTGTCCTCGTGAAGCAACATGCATCTAAGCATTTAATACATAGATTGGGACATTTTAACAGCCTGTTTCCATCTGCCTGCATGAACTGATACACATTTATTTCCTGTCCATTAAAGCTAAACCTTTTACATTTCCCCCTCCCTATATTTTTCTTATAGCAATTCACATCGGTCATATATTCAGCCAGATGACGTCCTGCAAAACCACATAGGTGATAAAGAAGAGCAAGCATGCAACGGAGTGAAACTCAAGACCACGCTGCTTTTCAGGCGTGCAGCAGCCGCACTGCAGAGGTGGGAGCCTGCACGGTGTGGCGTGGGTGACGGGATGCAAAAGGTTTTTTTCTGCTTCAGAGAGGCCATGCCTGCAGCCCGACTTTGCATGGGCACGCACCACGCAGCCCCGGGACTCAGCTCTCGGAGCTCACGCAGGATTACAGCCAGTTTCGCTGCCCACCGGTCACCGATCAGGGACAACCAGTGCCTTTGATTTTTAAGCGGGCCACCAGCCAGGCGTGAGCACAGGGACGGCTTTGGAGGGCTGAGGGGAGGCTCCACAAGCTCCTTCATCCCACGTCACGGGTGGGAGCAGGTAAGCCCTAAGGTAGGAAAACTCTGCAGCACACAGGAGCGGAGGGCAAGCTGCCCGCTGCTCGTCTGCCCGGCTGAGGCTGCCCGGAGGGGCTGCGCTGTTTCGGTCTCCGCAGCTGGGACACCCCGGGTTTACAGCGGTCAATCCCCGTCTGTGCCCCCCCCCGCTTCCAACCGAGTCTCAGTAAACCCTTCCCGGTGTGCTGCCAGGCATGTCCCCTCGCTCCCAGGAGTGCTTGAGTTATAAACCTTTACACGCTTGATTACAGGGCTTACAGTTTGCCCTAAGTAAATAAATTAGGTATAATTTAATATTTGATTGTAAGATTTACTGTTCTATTCTTTACAGGTTCTCAGGTGGATGACCAGTAATTGAACTAAATGAAGAGCCCCATTAATTCCCAGCAGTGTGCAGTGGCTCCGGGTGCTGGCTGCGGCGGGCAGCGTATGGCAGCACCGGCTTGGGAAACCTTCCACCACCTCCAGCCTGATCCCAGTCCCCCGGCATGGGGGACGAGGAAGCTCCTCTTCTGGGCTTTAAGAGGGGAATTATTGCTCTTTGCCTGTAATTAATGCAGAGAGCCACAAGCACCCGCCCCGACACAGGACAGAGCAGAGTCCAGAGGCACCTTACAGAAACCTGGGTTATTTTGGCACAAAACCCAGGGGCGATCTGAGGTTCGGCTGTTACAGACCAAAATTTCACTTTGCTGTTACTTTTGAGACTCTTTCATTTTGAATAATATAACCTGGTTTTTTGTAAGTTATTAAACCTAAGTCAAGCACTTGAACTTGAAACAGTATCCTAATACATTTTAATAGCGGCCCAGTGCTGAATCATGTTGCATACCTGCAAAGGCTGGCTTACAGGCTGGGATTAACTCTCTTCTGCTTTCAGCTATGCATAACAGGTTTTGCTTACTACAAAACTAAAAATTTAATCCTTTTGTGTACTATTTTAGGTCAAGTGCTCCTCTCAGTTCTCTAATTATGTTAATCTCTGTTGCAACACTATTCTCTGCAATCTGTTGTGTAATCGGCATGTTTGGGTCCTTCTTCAGAAACGGTTCAAACACGGGCCTTTAAACAATTATCCCATGGGAATTATATTTGCAGCATGATCTCTTCCCACTCAGCTTCAGACGAAAGTCCGCAGGTATCAATGCCAGGGGAAAGCTGATAAAATGATTCCAATTTTGTACTTGTTTTTTCAGGGTTTATTGAGTCCCAAATGCTGCCCCTTGTCGCTTCATGCCAGTTCTTGCTTTAACCTTGAGCCGTCGCTCTGGAGGACAGAGAGGGACAGGCTGCAGCCCCCGGGCCCCGCAGATGCCTCCCGCTTTCCCGGCTGTTCCCATGTGAGTCCTCGGTCCCGGGAAAGCCAGGGCCGGGCAGCTGGGGCTCTGCTGCGGTCCTCATGCCACGGCCATGCTTCCAGGGACACGGGCGTTCTTCTCCTCGCCGCTGCAACCCTCACGACTGAGCTGTTGCAGGGATCTTTCTCAGAAACATCTCATTTCAGCTAACCAAACAAGCCTTCTTGGAAGATAATGCCCTTGCTCTCTTGCTGACTAAGCGGAAATTATCTTTGGCTGAGGAAAACATCACTGAATCTGTGCTGGCCTGGACTTACCCCTACACACCCCTTCCACAGGCAAAGTCCCATTTACCTGAGCAGGAATTCAGGTTAAACATCAGCTGAGTACTGAGAGCTGCAGAGCACAACAGCACCTGGCCAGCAATTCCACATTTACCTATCATTTATACCACTTATCATTTACACTCCTTATGTAAAGCAGCAGCACTGTGCATGAATGCTTTTAAGCCCACCCCTGTGGGCTCTTCTGCCGCTGCCGGGGCATCCTCAAGCCCCTGCCACCTCCACGAGAGCTGCACCACGGAGCAATCCACTGCCAGAGGACAAGACCCAACTTCTCAAACCCCCAGGGTCTCCACACCCACACTGCACTAGTTTTCTCTTCCTATTATTTTTCAAGCTGCTGTAAACACACAACCAAAACAGCCAGCAATTTAAACCTTTCCCCCTCCACAAGAGACATTTAAAACTGAAAATACTTTTTGCATATGAATAGTGCATTAAGTCAGAGTGTCCCAAGTCCCCCGCGGTAAACTTTGATCATGGAAAGGTCCCAGAAATAGCTGTCCCTAAATCCCATTGGCTTTCCAGACCCTTCAGCCTTCAGAGGAAACAGCTCTCTCTTCTGCTAGATAACTTCATGGGGTTTTGACCTTCCTTTGATACTCAAAAACTGATTTAGTGGGATAAACCTTGGTTTGAAAACTAATTAACATTTTCCCCTGGATTCATACTCCTAACGCAGCCCACGCAGCCTGCTGAGGAGAGGAAAGGCTGCGAGCGTCTCCTGGTTTGCTGCTGGGGACTGCTCCACCAGTAAACCGAAGTCACCATGGGGTAACCTGGTAAACTTCTGCATCGGGCTCATCACTGGTTCCCAGAGCCCCTGCAGGGAAGTTTTAATATTGTAACAGGAGATCAACCTCCCGAGCTGTGGATGCTCTGCTGTTAACAAACCGTGGTGCTAATACAGGTGACTTGTTGTTCTCGCACTGACTATCAGTCTGTGAATGCCATCGCTGTCCTGCTGCATGTGCTTTTGGGGCTGCCTGAAGCGGATGCTCGGGTTTGCCCCAAACTCTATTGCAGTTTGGGGGAATGTCTACAGCTCGACCTGCCTTGCGCCCTCCCGTTTGAGTTTGTAATTCAAGTTTTGGGTGTGGGACCGAGCCTAAATCCAGGATCAGATCCTGAGGTTTTGCGGTCCCTTACCTAACAAATTCCTAACGACGGTAATTTCAGATTTTAATCCTTGAGCATGGGTAGTCCCACGTTTCTTCGTAGGACTGGAGAAAGTCCTGGGTCTCTGGAAGCAAGGCCAAAGGAGGTAGGCAATGCTCTGTGTGCGACAGACTCCCACGGGCAGGACGGAGGAGTGAGCATGAAAGCAGTAACTCCTTTCTGGATCAAACATGTCAAACCCCGACCACAGGAGCAGAAACTGGGCAGCGGGGCCAAAAGGGATCGGCTGGGCTGGGCGATGCTTTTCAGAAGCGTGGCCTGTGTAAAGCAGCCTGCGTATGCATCCTGAGTACTGTGGATGGGTATCTGAGGATTCCCCCCTTTCTTTCTGTTAAGCAGTATTATTTTCTAACAAAACCAGCCGTTTGGGCAAGCTGGAAACAGCCTTTTTACAGCTTGCGGTGGTGCCGCCCTCCTGTGGCTGGAGATTTGCTCCATTTGGAATAAAAACAGCTTAAAAATCTGATGTAACACAACCAAGTAACTCAAACCTACAGTTACAGCCTTGCCTTTGTTCTGGCAATGCTAAATACTTCAGCTTGGCATCTGAAGCCACAGCAACTCAGCAGTAATGTGAAAAAGAGGCTTACAAGCCAAAGTGGGGGGTTGTCCTCAGTTATTGTTATGATCTTTTAGCTCAGCGATGGGATGCTGCTGCAGAGGGTGGAGACAACGTTGAGAGAAAGGGTACGCTGGTGGACACGCACTGCTCTGCTACCGACACACCTCACCATCCCGGGGGTTTTACTCACTGCTGCGGTTTTGTATTGCCACGGTGGAATTTATGCTCAAGTAGAAATAAACCTTAATTTTAAAAGTCCCGCAAATAGCGTTACTCCAGGCTGCATTTGATGCAGACTGCAGCCATCACGCTGAGGAGCTGCGAGGTTTCAGCCCTGCACGCCGACACCGCCCGATTTGCCCCCACCGAACGGGAAGGATCCCAGCGATGACAGAAAAACTCATGGCCAAGCCCAGCGCTGCGGTGCCAAGCAGGGCTGCTCACTCACCGCGGGCTGCCCGAAGGCTCGCAGTGAGCGCTAGCAATCCGAGCACATGCACGACTCATTTGCTGGGCAGGATGGAAAGAAATATAAATTGTGTGACTTATGTAAAGGAAAACCTGGAGATGAGCTGTACTCCCAACACTGCCCTCGCTCTGCCTTCCCGAGACACGCTGCAACCCAGCGACTGCCTCCAGGTCCCTTCTGGGGACACAGCGGGGTTTGCAGGGCTGGACACAGCAGGATACAACCTATGCCCATCTCCTTATCGCGCACCATGCCGTACCAGGCAGGGCTGAGCATCCTCAGCTCTCCCAGTAAACGCACAGCCTGGAGGAGGTATCTCCCAGTGGGCAAATCCTGCTCCTACCATCGGCGCTTGCACCGGAGCTGTAGGCAGGATTGAGGGGTGAAGGAAATTCCTCTGCTCCCTGCTTCCGCGCATCTGCCTTGCAAAGGTACCAGCTGCAGTTGCAGCTGATGTTTGAAAAACATAGCCATGTCCTCAGGAGGAAAGCTCTGCGATATTTGTACTCAGTGCTGGAATAACAGTTTGCCTTCAGAGATGAGTGGAAGCAGTTATTTTCAGTCCATTAAAACCTGCTGCTGCAGATCCCTTCACCTTGCGAGGTGGCAGACCCTGCCAGGCTCAGCAGCAAGCAAGTAACTGGCCACCATTAATCACAGGCTGTTACTCTAACTTCATCAAAAAACATATCTGCTAGTAGCACTGACAATTTCCAAATTACTTTGGGCCAGATAACACCAGAGAAAGGTGGGCATGACTAGCCTGGACATGCTTACTGGTCCCACTAACTCGCACCAAGGGCTACTGGCTCTGTAAAGTTCATAACATGCCAAAAGGTTTCCAGGACAGAGGGATTTGGGATAAACGCTTCGCCCCAGTGACTCACCAACTTCCGCAATATGTTCTAGGTTTCCTACTTGTGCTATGGCAACAGCAAACTCAACACATTTTTTGTAGGGCGTTTCATACAATAACTCTTTGCTGAAGCAACTCAAATTGCTGAAAAGACTGGGCTTGCCGCAGAAAAAGCACCATCGCCAGTGCCCCAGCAAGGGGCAGCAACCCACACAGCTACCGACACGGGCTTTGGAATAACATACGGTCACATCAAACATTTCACAAAGAAGCTGGTAAGATGCAGGTACAAATGCTGCTGCCGCACCTCGGACATTGATTCACGGCACCGGTGAGGCAGCTTTTGGCTGCCGAAGGGGAATTGCCAGAGGGAAAGGGCAGAGCTGGCGACCAGCAGACGTTAGTCACAGGGCAGGGAGAGCGGCTGTGCGGAGGAGCGTGGTGGAGGAATGCTGCTGAAGAGCTGGGAGCCCACCTCCACCGCCTGCCCCCAGCACCGTGCCTGGACTCTGCTATTGCTGCCTCCAGCCTCTCGGGAGCAAAACCTGGGTTTCACAGACTCGTCTCCTCTGCATCTCATGTAACAGCCAATAAAAGCTCTCTAGCAAAGTGGCTGACTGACGAAGCCAGGGACACGGATGGGATGTTTTGTATATTGTGAATGTATAAAACCAAAATACATAGGAAAATGCTCAATCAATCAATAACCCAGCACAGGAGTTCTCTCTTTGCATTCCTAAGGAAGGAGACACAGACCCTTTCTGTCCTAATAACCCTTTTGATTTTTTCTAAAATATATACGATACCAATGCAACTATAAATCACCAACACACATCTAAAGGCAGCCACAGCCCAGGAATGTGTCCTGATGCCCTTTTGACAGCTTCACCCAGCACATCCTCGCCAAGGCGCGGTGCAGCCAAGGTTCGTTCCCTGACGCGCGGTACGAGCGGGGACTGTGTTCAGCGGGAGCCAAGCCCCGGCTGTTTCACAGTGCCTGTGCACTGCTCTCAGCCCCAGCGATTCAAGGGAGTTACTCGAGTCCCCTCTGCGGATGTGTAACCTGTCAAAAAGGGATTTCAAGCAGAAGGAACAGTTTGCAGGGATGTTATCTCAGCTTGTCGCTGTTACCTTTAGTGCTAGCAGGGAGTTTACAGTCACCTGGAGTGGGTACATTTCTTTGTTTGTTCTCATGTTAGCTTTGGTTTTTTCACTTTGAGAAACAACATCTATCAGAACACCTAGCACAAAGACTGGGAGACCAAGTGTAAGCGTGTGAGCCACCACAGCACTTGGCATGAACCGAAGAGAGCAACGATTAGCTAACGGCCGGCAGTGCCGGCACTACCCCGGACCCCAGCTCTGCCCCGGGCAGGTGGAACCCTGGAGCCCACCAGCACCCCCAGTTGCTGCCAGCATCACCGGCCATAGCCCCCCCGTGCCAGCCGTAACCCCAGTTCTTCTTTAAAAGTGACACCAGTGCTTCTATTAATCTCTTCCTCAGCTTTGCCTGCTCGACACCAGTTTCTCCCACCCCCACCATCTCCCTAGGGTGCTCACAGTAGTCACCCCAAAGAATGACAGCAAGGAGCCGTAAAAACCGCTGTAGCATTCAGCTAAAGCCCCCCTCTGTGGGAAATGCCTCCCTGAGGTCTGCGGTGGGCTCTTTGCCGGGTCACACTCCCCAGCCTGGAACGGTGCTTCGGCACTTTTGGGGGACCGGTTTGACAGCAGCAGCCCACTGTCAGGGCTTGTGCGTTGGGGGACGTCCCCCCTCTTTGTCTCTGGGGGGGCTCCGGGGTGGGTGCTGTGCAGGGAGCAGCAAGTTAACCTGCACCGGCGTCTCTCTGGGAGCGCCACAGAGGAACAGGGACAAACCAGCAGCCAAGCACATTGCGATACACTTTATTCTCTACAGCAGAGGTTAACTCATTCAGCACTCACCCCATCACGCACTTATTTGTTTGCGATTGCCCCGGTTTATTGCGTACCTTCCCAGCAATTATGCCGCACTGATACTCGATGCCCAGCAACCAGCCCGGTGCAGTGCTATGTCAGCGTGTGTACAGTCACTCGTCATAAACATGCTTCATTACCTTCCACAGGCTAAAGGCTAGCCAGCTTTCTGCAGCGAGCACTGCTGGAAGCAACAAAAATTATGCAACTACTCCCCAAGAACGCGCATGTTTTATGAGTGTTACAAATTGCAAGGGACCCGGGTTGCATCAACAAAATCCTGCACAGATTCAGAATTAAAAGCACCCTTGATTCACTTAAAGGGACATGTCAAAGCCTCCCTTAATTGTGATAAATCCCATTCTTTCATCTGAGAAGGTGACGTTTCATGGCAAATAAGCCCAAGAAATTGAGTGGAACAAGGAAGAGCTTCCTGTTTTCTAAGTGATTTCCTATAATGAACAAAGCTCAGCATGAAAACAGTAGGCTGCATGTCTGGTGCTCAGTTTTTTTAGGTCTTTGTTGATCCCAGGCAGGCAGATGGAATTCATCACACGAAGCTAATCAGGGACACTGAGACCTAGTTGCATTTAGAGAGAGAAAATCTCAGTTTGGGGAGTCATTAGAAACCTGCCTCTCATAAGCACGTTGCTTGCAAATTTACAGACCATTTCCCAGCCAAACCATTCTGCTCAGGCCTGGCGGTAAAGACCAAGAGGAGAGCGATGGGAGTTGTGCACAGGGGTCAATTAGCCTGGGTCTGTCCTTTCTTGTCCCAGAGCAAAGAGCAGCTTCATCGTTCCAGCATTCAGGGGGGTGCATGACCTGGGGAGAAGGCTAGCAAGAGCACTCAAGTAACTCGGCCTTTAAACCATCCGGCACTGCACCGGTCCCCACCCTGGGCTAGACCCTTCCCCTAAGCTCCTGTAGCTCAGAGGTCCCCTTTCTTCCCCAGACAAGGAAAGAAGACCTGGAAGCCTCCAGGACCCCCCCAAACACCCAGCCAAAACAACCACGCCAAAGCTCTGAGCCAGGTAGCCTCTACCCAAAGAGACCAAAGCAACCCCAAGATGTTTTAGGGACAGAAAAGAGCAGGACCCTAATCCGGAGCTACCCTCACCTCCTTGCCTCTTCCAAGACTCTGCCAAACCTTCTCCTGCTCCAGCATCCCACTTACAAAGGGCGAGACCCTCCTGCTCCTCACGGGAGGCTGGTCTTTCTCAAGGAGCTGCTGGCCCTCCCAGCCCTTCTTCCACCCCAGCACGTAGAGAGCCCTGCAATGACACCCTTAACCCTTCAGTCCATCCTCCCTGCCCCCTCCATGCCCCTCCGGGAGGGATCGGTGGCTCTGGAAATGGCTGGGTTGGTTCTGGGTGTGCTGGGGGGGCTCCGGGTCCCTGTGGGTCCCCGCTGACCACAAGCTGTATCACAAACCATCTGCACGGCATGTCCTGGGCAGCCAGCAGCAGCCATGGGGGTCTTGTCCCTGTGCAGGGAGAAACCCCATTCTAAAGGGCTTTGGGAAACCAGCTTTACAGCGAACAAGGTAAAGTCCTATACAAACAGGTTCCCTAGAAGTTACTGTAGGGCTTCATCCAAATCCTGGAGCTCCAAATGAGCTCGTAGAGCATGCCAAAATGTGAGTGTCCTTGCTGGGTCCTGGAGTCCCGGATAGATCCTGGCCCTCCATCCCTGCCTCCTCCTGCCAGGGTCGGCATCAGCCGCCTGATGTGCACAGCTGGAGTCTGCGCAGGGCGGCAGCGATGCTGCTGCCACGGCATGCGGGCGTTTGCAAATGCCCTCCCTGGGGCATTGCATCCCCGGGAGAGCTGTGCCTTTGGGAAAGACCTGGAAGGGAGAGGAGGGATGGCTTCCTAAAAGAGAGTAGGTGGCATGAATATTGACTTTTATTCTGCCTGCAGGTTGCATTCTGGCAGGCGGTGATTTTCATACGTTGGTATTTACTGTTACCTGATAAATGGATTTCTGGGTAAGGTCTGCCGTGCCCAAGGAGCCTGTGGCATGAGCAAGCTAAGAGCTGTCTGGAGGTGAGAAAACAGGGCTGGTGGGGTGTTCCATCCCCTGACCAGGTTTACTGTGAATACCTGCACAGAGCTTGTATTTCATAAATGCTCCCCTCCATACCTGTGGATGCTTAAAGCACCGCTGAGTACTAAACGCAGAAGCGAAAACGATTTGCCAAAAAAGCCCATTTGCTTCAACGCTCAGACAACTGCTTCCAAATCAGCCTGGGCACAGCCTTCGCCTACCTCCGCTCCAACGCCACTCCAGCTGGATGTGCACCGGGAACCCCGCTGCCTCCCCGGACGGGCAGAGCTGCCCATGCCACGCTCCGGCCGAAGGGCTGCCGGGTGTCAGGGGCTGCCGGGTGTCAGGGGCTGCCAGGCATCGGGGGCTGTCGGGCATCGGGGGCCATCGGAGGCTGCCAGCCTGGCACCGGGCCGCCTTCAGGGGAGCCTTTTTTGAGCTCTGGTAGGTGGAATTGCAAACAGGGAAGTGCTGAGCCAGCTGGGAACAAGCTGTTCGCCTGCCCCCAGGTCTCCCTCCCAGCAATATTTTAATTTCAGCTCAACCTGCCAAAAAAAGGAGCTCCTTAATCAGCAAAGCCGGGAGGAAGGGCAGCTCCCGTTCCCGCACGCCACGGCAGGGCGTCCCTGCGGCCGCCCCTCTCCCTGGCCACCACCCTTCCTTCCCCTGCAGTCGCGATGCCCGTGGCCTTACCTGTGCCAACCGTGCAAAAAACCTTTCCCGTGTCCTCACGACGGCCGGTGCACACCAAATCTGCCAGATGCTGCTGCAACTCTTGGTTTTCCCTTTTTTCCCCAGAAAGAGGTGCTGCTCTGGTGGAGCACCGAACGTCCCACGAGACCTGTGAATCTCCCTGGTTTATTTCTTGCAGGAAACTCATTCTTTGTGGTTTATCAAACCCAGAGCATTTCTAGATAGAGGAAAACAAGCTTCCCCAGTTATGCTTTGCCATTTGTCTGACGTTTTCGTTATCCCCAATGCAGTACCCATCAAATATTGTCTTGTACTGAAAGCCATTTCTGTCAAATTAAGTTAAAAGGAAGTAGTGGAAAACTAAAAGCTCCACATCTAATCCTGCCACCTGGAAAATCAGCAGAGAAATATAATTTTGTAGTGTTTCAAATTAAATCAGATTCCAGGCTCTCTGCTGATGAGTTAATCCAATGCTGAGTGGAATAGCTCCGCTCAACCATGACTAGGTTTAGGCATGTTCAATTCATGGCAAAGCAGTTCCAGTTCAGAGACACTGCTTTTAATTGTAGTCTCACCCTATTTCTTTTAATTTTATAATTTGCCTCAACCATTCCCCATTAAGAAGCTATCAGCAGGAGGTGTCCTTTAATTGCAGAGCTGCTCGCGCTGCCGTGGAGAGCGGTGGCTGGGGACTCGCGGGCAGGTCGTGACGACCGTGTGCGTTTTGGGTGCCCTGTGCCCTCCCGGGCACCTGCAGCACCCACCACCGCAGCTGGATCCCCAGCCGATGGCGCGCTGGTGGGCTCCCACCCACCCACTGGGGCAGGAGAACACCGTAAGCAAAGCAGCTCCAGATGTCTCCCAGCAAAACAAAGTGAGACCGTGCTGGGGTGGTCCAGGCAGAAACATACCTGCAAGTCCTTCTGCTTAACCTCTGCAGAAATCTCGGCGTACGATAAGCTTCCTCTGCGGTCGGCCTGGTTTGTCACAAAGAGTAAAACTCTGAGCCCATCGCTATCGACGGCGATGACGCTCAGCCTCCCTCTGCGCCTTGGGTCTCTCCCAACCCCAACCACACGTGGCCCAGCGGCGTTCCCCTCCGAGCTCCGGCCACGCGTGGAGCTGGAGGACACTGGAGCTTTTTGATCGCCTGCCCCAGGTGGAGCTGGACTACATGGGTTTACAGGGACTTTAAGGCTGAACTGGGATTGCACCCTAGTGAGAACTGTTAAAAGAAATCATGAAGGAAACATTCATTGCACTAAAAACCCTCCTCCCAATTGAATTTTAACCATCTCCCCCTCCAAGAAAATCAGAAAAAGTCTACATAAAAATAAAAATTATTATAAGAAAAATAAAAGTAAAATATTTACCCAATACAGAC
>JAOBAS010000047.1:14628682-14652528 GCA_025311575.1 Elanoides forficatus | reverse complement strand
GTCCCATCAACACTCCAGAGCCAAGGCCACCACTCTCACCATGTCCTGCCTGCAACCAGGACCAGCTTTCCTCCTTCCCCCATTCACATGCGATTTTATTTCAGCAGCAGCACGCTTGAAGCTACCAGACAAGAAGGATGCCATGAGGCTGGTTTACGTGGCCGGCACTTGCTACTGCTCTCACCCAATACCCTGTGCAGTACCCTGGCCCCACATGGCAAAGCTACCTTCTCCCCTGCCCAGCACCTGCCCATCCAGCAATTATCTTGTTCTGAAGGATACAAAATATTCCGTCCCTCTGCTAACAATCCTAACTAACACCAATGATTGCAACTTTTGTGCAGCAAGTCCCTGAATAAACTGAATAGCAAACATTGCGAAGAAATCCTGAATTGTAAGCCAGCTAGCTCGAGCACAAGTTGTTTGTGGACATTAGAATAGTAAGAAAAACAGCAACAGCAAAAAAAAAAAGAAAAAAAAAGAAAAAAAAAAGAAAAAAAAAAAGAGGCATTTCAATTACTCACCAGGCCTCATCTGCTCAAGTGCAGGCGCAGCCCTCATGTCCATATATCTGCCCAGGACCTCCAGGCTTCGGCCACCCCTGCTCTCCCCAGCAGGTCTCTGGTGCCTCTCACCGCCCGCCTCGCCAACAATCCGATCCTGTCTCCGGCTCCATCAGCGTATTCCGGTCAGTCCACGCTGAGCCGCAGCACCACGCGGCCCTGCTTGTTCAGGTCCAGGTCAGGCGGTGCTTCCAGCCCTAAAAGCATTTGGCTGCAGCACCTGGAATTTAATGCACCGACCTGGGAGTCACCACTCGAAGAACTATTTACAGCTCAACTTGTACCAAGCGCAGAACGATCGCAGGTCTCGCAACCAAGTTATGTACCGCTGGCTTATTAATAAACCCCTGAAATGGCAACGCCAGCTCCTTTAGCTCAGTGCCAAGACCGCTGCTGGCAGCTCGACAGCCCACGTTGACAGAGACAGCGCATCCGTCCCAGAAGATGCAGCGTGTGAACTGGACCTGGGCCACTGCCCCGTGGGGGTCCTGCAGCACCATCTGCCTGCACTGACAGTGGCCATAAACATGCTTTTAAGAAACTAGCCTATCTTGGTCCTCTCCTATCCCACAGTCTCCTGTGTCCCAGCAGGTCAAGAGCTACCCGGGCCCTCTTGCCTGTCATCCTCACCCAGAGCCCTGGGGTCTCGCTTGGGGTGAGCCATGTCCCCCCCAGCAGCACCTCTGGTGCCCACGAGGGCGAGCAGCCAGGGGCTGTCGCAGGGCTGGACGAAATGGTCCCTCCGCCACCTCCCAGAGCTGAGCTCCCGGCAAACTGTGGGATGGAGGGTGCCAGCAGGTGGGGGTCCTCATCCCCGCGGGTCTCCAGCCACTGCTTCCTCCGGGGGGAAGGCTCTGCTCCGGCTCAGCGAGCTCTGGAGGCAGGGCTTGCTGGTCACCCACTCCTCCCAGGGCACGACATCCCAGAGCTGCACGTAGGAAGGAGCCTCCAAAGCCGCAGTTCAGGACTCTCCATGCTCAGCTGCTCTAAGCAGTCTTTCACCCCTCCTTGCATCGCGGGCCCTGGCTCTCCTCTCTGCAGGCTCTTGCTCCCCCTCCGTGGCCTCCCGGAGAGGCACCAGTTGCTCCCTGCAGCCCCAGGGCTGGATGCATCCTCCCAGCAGAGAAGCCCAGGTCAAAGCTCCTGATGCTCCAGAGCAGCTGGCTCCGCCGGGGCCAGGACCGTGCCCACAGCACATCGCCGCTGTCCCTGCACGCTCCCGAGCAGCTCTGCGCTACCGACTGCAGCGCTGCCAGGGTCCCCGCTGCACGCACAGCCGTGCCAACAGCCAGAGCCCCTGCCAAACAGCCTTAAGAACTGGGTACCAGCCCAGCAGCTTTATGGGCATGCCCAGCGCTGGTGGTAACAAGCCTGGCTCATCAGGGGCCAGCTGAGCTCAAAGGTGTGGGCAATCCCTCCTCCGGACCTGCTAACGAGCAGAAACCTGGCTGTGCCTGTGAGCAGCGCGCAGCCATCACCATGCAAAATGAAAACTAAGCACAGCTGCTAAGGGTAGCAGAAACTGTTCTGCAGATCAGACAATCTCTGCTAGACAACCAGGAACATCATTAATGTTATGAGCTGATGAAGAGGAAAATACTAAATACCTACAAAGTCTGCTATTTTTGGTTGAGGCATGGATAAACACTAGCACAGACAACAAGTGAAAACCAGCACATTTTGCACTCTGGATTCATTCTATGGCCAATATTTCTTTACAAAAGTCACTCAAGCTAATATCTAGGAAGCATAAAAACACCATTTCTGCTTTACTGATTAACAAATGGGTTTGCGGTAGCCAAAGACATACTGGGTACACATTGCAGAGGAGAAGCAAGAGCAGTGCATCTGCAAGACCACAGGATAGCAATGAGTTAAACAGTTCTGCAGCAGATCAGGCAAAAAGCTATGCAGGGCATCAGGCAAAAGTTCATTGTCACCCTGCGTGGTGCTATTCTGTGCTGAAATTTCAGGGACTGTGACCTCCAGCATCCGTGTTGCATATGTGAAAGCACTAGCAACAATATGCTGAATTTCCAGTGTCTGTCATTACAAAGCCACCTACCCTGCCTGCTGGGGTTTGCAGCACATCCTGATGTGTGGCCATTGCTGCTTTACGAGGATATGAGAAAGGAAAGACAGCAAGTGAAAAACCACGCAATGTCCAATTGAAACTGCAGGAGGAATTACCTGGCCAAGAAAAATGAAGTAAAGTTTGAGGGGAGAAAAGCCAGGAGGTATTTAATGGCCCAGACTGACTGTCTGACACAGCGTCAGAAATAATAACACTTCCAGCCCACAGAAATGCTGTGCCGGGGTACGGGGCTCGTCAGTGACACAGACGGAGGTGCGTCATCTGCACTCTGTCACAGGAATAAACCTTTCTAAAAAAGGCCAAATGACTTAATAAGTCTTGGGTCCTTCTCTGTACCAGCTCTTTGACTGCTGAGTGTCAAAGCTGTTTCTGAGAACAAGCGGTGCACGCGGGAGCTGAGATCCATCGCACCTTGCCTCGCACCAGCGCTAACAGCGTGAAGATGTGACGATACTCCTCGGAAAATTGTATTTCCACCGCACAGTCCCAGCTGCGGATATCGCAAAGCGATCAAACGCCGAAAATAAAAGCAAGGGGAGCTGGTGCATCTTGAGACGGCACACGGCGAGGCGCATGGCACGCGGGCTCCGTGGTCGCTAGCTGCTGCCTCAGGGAGGTCAGCATCTTCTCCGTCCGCAGGCAGCGCTGCCCGACGGCTGCCCGCAGCCCCCGCCAGCCCCCTCACAGTTTAAGGGGACTTTGCAGAAAAACAGATGCTGAAACCACGTGTCTTTTTGCCATCTAGCCATCCGCTTCTTCCAAACGATGGTCCCAGTGGTGCCAGGAGAGCCGGGCTGGCTGGAAAGGCCAGAGGCAGGATACCAGCCCCTGGGGTGGTCAGGGCAGGGACCTGGTTGGTGTTTCTTCCCCCACACAGCTCCTCTGGGTGCATGGGGCAGTTGGTTCACGGGGCAGCCAGCAAGAGAGCCCGAGCCCCCAGGGTGCAACAGCTCAGGTAGCTGCAGAGGAGCCTTGGCTCGTGCTAAGCGCAGCCACCCTCTTCCACCCTCGCAAAAATGTCATCCGAGTAGTTTTGATGTGAAAAAGCCAAGCAGAGCTGGGTGTGCCTCGCAGGCAGGGCTGCTGCTACCTCTCAATTAAATCCAGGGCTCCGTCCCTGCTCTGCCTGGGGTAGGTGTTAGATGACCCCCCCACACACAACCCCTCCCTCCCCGCTTTTCTGTCTGGCTGCTGCTATCCTGATGCTGCCCCTGGCAGCTCCTGCGTTTTTGCCTGCTGTACTGGAAGCATGCAGAGCCCTTCCCACCCCCAGGCTTTTTTTGTTCTAAAGCCTTGCCCTTTTGCTCCGTCGCTCTTTCAGATTTACTGGCGTAACTGTGACTCCTCTGCTTTTCCTCCCTTTGCACACCTGACCTTACACAGGCTCTTGCTCTTTATAGCCCTACCTACAGACACCTCCTCTCCCCTCTCCTCTCCCCGGGTCCCAGTACTCTCCTGCTGAAGTGCCCTTGACATCCCGTTTCTCCGTAGACCATTAATGTTTTCATTAATAATTATAATAAGAATTTGGATACTGACCGGGTAATAAAGCAGAGTTGCTGAAGTGGTGCACAGCAAGTGGGGAAGGTTTTGGAGGCGGGTCCCCTTTATCATAAATCACCGGCTCCCTGCTTCCCACCGCTGGCCGGCCCCAGAGAGCTGCACCACGTCCCAGTGTCCAGGCCACCTGAAGCCATTGGGCCACCTGCCACCGGACAGGACCTCCTGCGGGTGCCTGCGAGCTGGCAGCGCCTGTGCCTGGGCTCCCCGGGGACGCTGTGCCAGGGAGAGGGACTCACCTCCGGGGACTGGTGCCATCCCCAAGGCGCTGCTGGTGCTGCCTGTGAGCCCACACAGACCGGCAGCACCGAAGTCACTGCCTGCTTATTGCTCGGCGAGTGGGAGAGAGCAACGCCCTGGTGATCTGTTAAGGTGCAGAGGAGCCACAGAGCATCCCTCTGCAAGTTGTAGATATTCTTAAACTGCGTGTTTAATTAAATAGACTACTCGGGCTTTATATTAAAATCACACAGCAGCTGACTATTTAAAACACATACATCGAAGCCCGCCAACAGGGGAATGGCTCCGGAGCTGTTCTGTAGATCAACTTCCAGGAGAAAATGCTGCTAAATTTCTCTGAGGCCTTTCCAAATGACCCCCCTGGGACCGACAGCCTGGTGTTGCTATGCAAAGAGAAGTGGGTCAGAGCCATCGGTTTTGAATTTAAAATACTACTTTATCGCTCACCATGAATATACGGAGGCTGCTGGCAAACAGGGGGAAGGGAGGGCCGGGCAGACAGGTTGCTGTCTCAGTGCGTTTGCCACCGTGCCCTCGGTGCTGGGAGGGCGATGGATTGTTTCCTGACCCCCACTTGTTATTCCCAGCACTGCTTTCCCGTCTCTCCTCCCAGTGGAAAGCTGCCGTGGGCTCTGCCCTCGCCAAACGGTGACTCGCCGAGCTGCCCAAGACTCGGCGGGTCTTGCCGGTGCCGTGGCACTGCCGAGCCCGACGCAGGGTCTTGCAGCCGGCACGAGCCGCTGCTCCCGACAGTGCCTCAGTAAGGCAGCCCAGGCGGGAAGCACCCGGCATGATCTGGCCATGGTTTTCATCTTCCAGTCCTCCAAACGGCTGCTGGGTTCCTTAAAACAGTGAAAGGGACCCCGCGATAAGGCCTGAATGTTAAATCCCCAGCGAGGTGAGCAGGTCCAAATGAAGATGCTGTTGGCAGGAACGGGCTGTACTGGAGCCTAGGCTGGGTGTCCCTTATTAGTGGGTGAATAGGGGCTGAAAGATTAATGTGCTTTTCCAAATTGCTTTTCTCCTGGCCTGTGCTAGCATTGCATCGTTCAGAGGGAACGGCACGGCTTTGTTTTGCTGTTCTGGCAGGAGGCGAGGAGCGTTCACAGAGCGGGTGTGAATGCAAAACCAAACCGAGCGCCGAGGGTGCCCAGGGAAGGGGTCTCAGCTGGTGAACGGACACGGAGCTGGTGGATGAAACCAGTTGGGCCAGCCAGGGAAACGCCAGCCCCCGTTAGCACTGGTCATCCCCCTGCCCCTGCACCCCACGCCTCCCTGCCCCTGCACCCCACACCTCCCATCCCCGGCACTGCTCCCTGCTTTCAGACCCCAGCCCTGGGCAGGGAACGCTGCGCGGCATCGCCCGGGGCACAACGGGTCTCCTCGGGTGTGATGGCACCCGACCGTGCCGGGGATGGACTTCTGCCGGATATAAATCCCATGGGCAGGGCTTTCTCCATTCCCCCATCACGTATTCCCTGCAGAGCTGGGGCAGATGCAGGTGATACAAGCGGAGTTCCCATTTTAAGCACAGAGGAAACTTCAGAGAGGTGCGGGTGGGAGAGGGAAAGGTTGGTGACTACTATGCGTCTGTGTGAACCAAATGGCATTCCGTCACCCCAGAGCGTCTCCGAGGTGACCGCTGTTTGGCTGGCGGAAAAAAGATGCAACTGAAATAAATCCTCAAAAGAAAATAAATGCAACTATATAGCAGAGGTTTCAAATTATTTATTTTTAACATTCCTTTTGAAATACATGTCTATGATTGTGCTCACTTTAGAAATGGTACATACACAAATACCCTGTTCTCAGAACAGAAATTACTGGGTTGGACATTCTCACATACAAAATGCACGACACTGAATGGCAACAGAGAGGATTGTACAAAACCCCCTAAACACAAACCACTACATGTGCAATTCACATCTGTCAAGTGACAGTTCCAATTTTCTGTCCGATGCAAAACAATAAATTCATTTCAAATCCTTTGACATTAGGTGACGGTTGTAACACTATTTCAAGCTCCCAGATTTGAAATAATACATGAGGTTTATAATACTTAATTTTACAGGTGCTTACTACCTTTTTCCTCCAAACTGCCTAATTTGTTGCCATAATTACGTTAAACTGAAGCTGAAATTTTTTCCAGTCTGCATCTAGCTTGAAGCTTATTGTTCCTATTTCAGACCCCCAAGAAGAATCTGTGTGCCCTAAAGCTTGTCCGTTTTCTAACTATATTGGATACTCTAATAAAAAAGCAATACATTTCACTATAAACTTTAATTAGCCTATATCCTTAGATCATCACTACTACAACGCTAATATTAAATTACATAGAACCCATTACGAGGGTGAAAGTCAACGGGAACTCTAACAGACATCACTATTGCTATGATTGTAGCCCGAAAGAAATCAGTAAGTGGAAACCTGTGTCCCAAAGGCAGCTGTGTATCTGCCAGCCAGCACCGACCCGCCTTGCCGTGTCGCAGGGACGGGCTGACGTCTGGCCGCAGGAAGGCTTGTGCCGGGTTTATTTCCGCGCTCTGCTGCGGAGGCCGTTTGCTCTCCATCCGTCACAGGGTCATTTCTAGCCGGCTACCAGTTGAGCTAGTGTGAGAGCACGGACAGATCTGACCCGGAGCTAGCAAGAGGCAGCTGGGTCTTTGGAAGCATCCCTGCCGCAGAAGTGCACGCAGTGTTTTTAATTAGCGGGAGGAGCAGGCTTTCTGCATAGCAGCCTATTCCCAAGCCGAGCACAGTGCCACAGGCATGAATAATCACCAGCTGGTGCCTTTCCTGCCGCTGGCTGTCACCATCCTGCGCCCGGCTGAGCCCGGGATGCGGCGGCAGGCAGCACCATCAGTGCCGGGCAGGTGAGGAGTGGGGGCTGTCCCCCACCCCACGGCCGGGACCCGGCTCCGTCCTGCCAATAACCAGCCCTTGCGTGGCCGCATAGTCCAGGCTCTGAAGGCTTTTACGTAGGGGTCCTGGAAAGAAACGCTCAGCACCTGATGCTGTTGTTGTTTTGCTTCTGCTGCGCTCGCCGCATTGCATTTGATTATATCACTGCCCTTCTCCAAGAGCGGTTCCAAAAATTGCTGGGGCAGCTCCCACAGCCCAAGTCAAGTGTGAAATAGCAGAGATCCTGTGGGCAACGTCTTTGGATCAAGCCGTATTTTATGAGTGTACTGTCCTCCAAAACAAACCAAAAGAAAAAAACACCCCAATGCAGAAGCCAGGAGGGTTTCCTCAAACCAGTCCCAGCTCTGCCAGGCCACAGACTGGTCGAGCTTGGAAGGGACCTCTGGAATCATCTTGCCCAACCCTTGCTCAAGCAGGACCAGCTACAAGCCGGCTGCCCAGAGGGCTTCAGAATATCTCCTGCCATGGAGACCCCACCAGCCCCCCGGGCAACCTGTGTTATTGCTGAGTGCGGATTTTTTGTGGTGGGAGCGACAGCTGTTTGCCCAGACTAGGCTGGGACGCCTTTGTCCACCAGCATCCTTCGAAAGAAAAGTGTTACACAAGTGCAAACTACTACTGGCTGTTACTGTCCTGCAGGGCGTTTGCAGCACCTGTGGATGTGCTGGGAAGGGCTCTGGGCCAGTCTCCCGTCCCTGCCCCGGGGACCGGGGGTGGCTTTGTGGCCGCTCAGCGGGGCTGGGGCAGCATCTCGCTGGTGAGCACGGAAGGGTGCATGGGCTGCCCGGCCCTCCGCAGAGCTCACTCCTAGAAAACGTCAGCGGGGTCCTACCCAAGGAGTGCTGGGGAAAGGCAGAAGCCAGGGGTTTTGGACAAGGAGATAAACAGGCCTTTGGTCACAAGAGCAGAAAGGTCTGTGGTTTCACCTTCTTGTTTTCTGAGCTTGTAGGCACTTCCTGGTAAGTGGCCATAGATGTAATGTTCAGGAGAACATTCAAAATAAAGGTGAGTTTTACCAAAGTGCTGGTTCACACTGGTAAAGCAGGGCTTGTCTGCTTTTCTCATGCAGATGATTTAATAGCTTGGCTTAAGGAGCTTTCCAGGTCACATCAGTGCACGCTGGGCTGTATCAGAGACTTCGCTGATTTATACTGCCCTGCTCATCAACTGTGCTTCACTGCCCACCGAGTAAAATCAGTAGAAAAGAGCACGTTATCTTGCCTTTTAGCTCTAGTCTGTAAGGTTTTAGCTCAGTGGCGATTCTGGTTTCCTCTACAAGTAGCTTTTCTTTAGCTTTTGCCAGCCAAGAAAGCGTACTTCTCCTCCCTTTTACTTTGCCTTTTCCCATTTGACTCACTGGAGTAACACACCACAGACCTCCATCTAATTCCATCAGCGCTAAAGCAAAACATGATGGTCACTCGGTCACCTTTCGGTCTTGTTCCAGACGATGGGTCCCCAAGCCAGTGCAGCACCAACACACATACAGTCCTCGGGGCTCGATACAGGACTGCACAGCGAGCACCGGCTGACGGCTTCAGCAATCGCAGCCTAATGCAACGGACTCTACCAGGGGACTCCCCCCCATGACCAGTCTGGGCAGGAGCCCCTGGGCTCAGCGTAAAGAAGCCGTTCGGCTGCACCAAGCTCCACCCGGGATCCGGACGGAATTTTCCAGAACATTGGCCCTTCCCTCTGCCCGAGTCAAGGCAAAAAAGAACCTGAGAATTTGGGCGGGGGGGGAATTGTTTGGGTTTTTTTTTTTTAAATCAGCATTGCCTTTTTACTGAGATTGATTTTAATGCATCACCGCACTAATGAACTAAAAATCTGCATTAGGAAGTGACTCATGGGCAGGGGGGAAGCAATCGAGACAGCACTCCTGGTGATTTAAAGATGCATGATCTCAGCTGGACTCAGGCCAGACGTCTCTAAAGGTGCATGCTGCTTAAACGTACAGAAACAGTGGAAGGGGGAGACTTGAGCAGTCTGTGCCTCACACCACGTTCAAGGGCAGGCTCAAGGAAGAATCCACACTGGTACCTATTACAAGAGCCCCTCTCCTGGCAGCCTAAACCAAAATGCCCAGCGGCACAAGCATCTCAGTCTTTGTGCTCCGCAAGGCTGGATAGAAAGGAAGCATCCTCGCAGGGTCCATCCGAGGGCCCCACTCATCCCTGGCACTGCACCATCATATTCCTGGCACTAGCAAAGTTGCTTTTTCATTATTTAATACCGTGCACCTGCTGGATTCCACGTTCCCTAACAAAGATAATAATTTCCTCATTAAGAGAAGCTACTGAATCAATAGCACAGAGCTGTGCGTGAATTGAGGTCATTTGTCTGTTAAGACCAGCACTAGTCTCATTAAAAGGTACACGCGAGCGGGACTTTACAGAGGATGCTATTCTGAACCGGCTTTTTGCTATTTCTTCCTTTCTAGATAGAAAGGCTTCTTCTGATCTATTTCTGAATACCAGCTATCTCCAGGCCTTTGAAAAATCCCCCTCCAGCCCCAAGGCATTCATGTCACCTCACAGAGCAGCATTTTTCCGCCACAGCCCACCTGCACGGAGCCTGGAGACCGCGCTGGGATGGGCGTTTTGCTCCAGCAAGGGGAGCAGCCCCGACCCCAGCAGAGCACAGGGCACAGCCAGGACAGACAGACGGCTGGGGGGTCTCGTGTACTCCGGCATCGGGAGCTGCTGCTGGAGCAGGCTTTGCAAACACCCCGGCTGACACGGTGGGGCTGCTCTACCTCTCCCCTGCCTCGCGTGGCGAGGGTCCCGCTTCCAGCGCCCGCGGAGACGGGGAGCGGGAATCCGGATGGAGACTAAAGTCCCCGTCAGACCCAGACCCGAGGCAAACCTCCGCCAGTCACCGTGCCACGTGGGGCCGCACGGTCTGATCCCCTGCGGGGGTAAGAGCCCGCCAGCGGTGTTAATTCGGAAGGATGCTTCCTCAGCCGGCTGAGGTGGGTCGTGGCTCGGATGCCTGTCTCGGATGCCGCTGAGGGCTGCCACATCCTATAAAAAGCAAATTAAGGTTAGCCGGGATATTTGTTGCTTTGGGCTGACAAGGTGCAAAACAGCTTTTTTGTATTTTCACCATAACGTTATTGCTATTGTTACAGGCTATAGCAATGCAGCAAGAGGCAAGCTGCCAAACTGCCACATTTTTTGATTCGAGCAATTTCTTAACACATGAACTTGTAGGAGGCTTTATGCTTTGGAGACTATAGCCCTCATTTCCAGGAGTGAAAAAAAACATCACAAAATATGGGCCTAGCTAAATGCCTAAAGGCTTGTTTAAAATATTGTTAGATTGCCTGATGAAATAAAGGCCTTCCACAAGAATTCAGCGTGTACTCGCAAAGAGCCAGTGCTGTCAAATACTAAATTTGAACTCATTCAGTTATTTACATTTACTATGACAACAACCATGATTATATAAATGGATTGAAGCTCTGGAGTGAAACATCCATCCCACACCTTTGCTTGGTCTCATTCCTCCAGCCACTTTCTTTATAGTGAATGCTCACAGGCTTTTTTTCTACCTCATACTGTTCCTTTTGTCCCGCACAGTCTGCAGTGGGTGGCTGCAGAAGCTGCAGACTGATTTCAGATCAGCAGCCGCACTTCTTTCCTTCTGGAGCTGGTGTGATTGAAACCCCCTAATTCTGTGCTGCCGCCCTGCTCACAGATCGCTGAGAGGTTCCTCTTTCAAAATATTGTCACTCAATATTTATGTAGCGTTTACACGAGCGGTGCCTATTGTGGTCTCCAGTCACGCGCCCGCTGCTGTCATTTTGCACAGCAAACGGGAATGCTCCGGAGAGAACTGACAGTGGCTTTCCCCGTCTTCTGCTCTGCTCTTTCCAGAGCAATAGGAGGTAGGAGCCGGGGGACCTTGTCTCCTGCTGCAGGAGCTCGGTGCTCCCCCCCTTGCTCCTCCTCAGGATCAGCAAGGGCAGCTTTGCTGGCAGCGGAGAGTGGAGAAAAAAATATATATATCTCCACGTTCTCCCTTCCAAACGCCCTTTACTGTCTGTGTCCTTTGATCCCAGATTAGGAGAGCATGCTTAAAATTTAGTGATGCTAAACCTGAACTTGACTTAAAGCAGCTCCCGTCTCCTCAGCAGCACTCGACACGATCCCCAGCACCCACCCTCGCACCCACCCTCGCTGGCCAACAGGGTTTGCTTCTCCTCCAGCCCCTTCTCTGGTGGGGAGCTATGACAGCAATTAGTGGAGCCAGGCTGGTGGGGATGTGCTTTTTCTTCTGGATTTTTTTTTTCCCCCCCGTTTCCCATTTCTTTAATTTCTCTTTTCACCTCTTTCCTTTCAGTCTTGGCTTTTTGCCTCCAGACCATTTTCCTGCTGAGACACAGAGGAGGGAAGGTGGAGCGCAAAACCAGAGCACAGAAAATCACTTCTCAAAGCTGAAAGCAGGGAAAGCCCCGGGAAGTGGCTGTGCTGAAGGTCTGTGCATCTGCAACAGCAGGGAACAGCCAAGGAAGGGGATAGGAAAAGCAGAAAGAAGACAAGATAAACAACCTCCTCGTGCTGCGATCTGCAGAAAAGCCGGGGGTGATTTCAGATTAAGCACAGACAGCGGGGGATGCGAGCTGGAAGCCCATGGAGCTCAGCTCCTAAGTCACCTAGTCCCACATCAAAACATTGCTCCTTTCCTCAGCCCCAGGACCTGGGACAAGAGCATCGCTGCTTCTGTGGTCTTACAAAGCGAAGGCGTAGAAAAGGCTGTCAGCATAAGGAATTTGTACTCGGGGCTTGTTCTGGGCCATTCCACGAGCCCTCGCTCATCACGCTCCTCCCTGCACGCCTCAGTGCTGCACAGTGCCGTGCTCCACCTGCCCCCCCCCCCCTTGCCCCTGGGCATCGCTGCTGCCGTATGGACCGTGAGAGACGGCTCCGCTGCCGCGTCCCGCTCACTGGCACCGGGCTGAGGAAGCCAACGCCTACGGCAGCTGTGAAATGCCGAAACCTGGAGAGTGAGCAGTTCATTACTGGGATTTTAATTATTCTGCTGGAGTCAGCTGCAATAAATGGACTCCTAGACTGGGTTAACCTTTTGCCATTTTACAAGTCAAAAACACCCAGCAAAAATGTGATATTTAGGCTAGCTTGGAGCTGTCACAACAGGCACAAAATCCTGTCTTACTCTCCTGTTAAATGATCCTTGTTCTAAGGGAAAAAAAAAAGATTAATGAATCCATCCATGAGAGCTATTAAGAGAAAAATAAAGACAGCAATAAAGAAAGATAGAGGCAGAGAATGGTAGATGCCAAACATGTGTTTTCTGCAATTTCATTTCTTATACAATAGATGTAGTTTCTTTCTTTCCTCAGACTGGAAAGATGGGCTTGACAACCATCTCATCACCAGCAGCATACAATAACATCTCCTTGCTATTAATATGCAAATTGAAATGCACACACTGATTAAAAACATATTAGACAAAGGCTATTGTGAAAGACCCCAAGAGCACGCTACAAGGCTCGATTAGCGAGCAGTGGCCCACGGAGGGGATGCTGCTTAAACTGCTCCCTTTCAGGCACTGGCATGGCAAACCCAGCCTACACCATCGAGGCGAGCGAGCTGTTACCATCCCTGCTGCACCAGCATTAAGCAAAGCCTCCAGGACAGTATCTGCAAATAAGAGTCCTCCTATCCAGGCTTCTCACAGAGCCTGATAAAAATCCACTCGGCTCTGCATTTAAGCTCCGGTCCTGCCGGCAGGACCTGCTGCAGCCATCAGCCCTGCCTGGGTACCTGCTTCGCCGGTGACGATGCCATCCCTCCTGCGCAGCCGGGTACCTGCAGCTCCCTCCTTATCTTTCCCGGGGAGCAGCCTGGCTCTTGCAGCTCCCAGCAGTCGGCTCGAGGAAGGGCTGGGGCGACAGACGGAGCTTAAATGCAGCTCCAGGACCAATGGGCTGGGGATGCGTGGGGGGGGACCAGGTGAGGCTGGCCAGGGGGGATTAAGGACCCTGGTGCATTTAAGGCTCTCGCAAGCACGTTGTACTGATGACATTAAACATGCTCCTTCACAAGACAGTGTGTGATAACAGCCCCATCAAAGATCCTATAGGATTAATGCTACTTCTAAGGCTTGGCACCTGTGGTCGCCATGTCAAAGGGGGGTGAGAGTGGACAAGAACATCATGGAGAGATGTCCAGGATAACTGTTCAGCATCAGCTGCTCATGTTCTGCCCCACGCCTTTAGCAAAACCCCAATCTGCAACCCCTCTGTTGAAGGATATGAAATGAGGTTCTGGCAAGAGTACAAGCTAGCTGCACTCAGAGATGATTTTTAGTAGTACTGGCAGGATTACGAGATGCACAAAGGTGCTGGGAAAATGAGGATATGATATAGAGAAGGAATTTTATAGAGTTTGCTTTAGATCTTCAGTGACTTAGGGTACAAGTAATGTGTAAGAAAGCGGTATAAAAGCGCAATGCATTGCTCTGGCTTGAAGAGTTCTGCAGCTGTCTCCCAACCCAGCTCCTTAAAGCCAGGAGAACACACTTAGTGAAGATAAACATCACTGGGTCAACAGGACCAGCTCCATCATCCCTATTCTGACACTGGAAATAGAAATTAGACTAGAAAATTTATCCTAAAGTCTTGCAATTGAGCTCAGTGCAGTAATTTAATTAGGGAACACTTTGCAATGTCAACAGATATTTGCTTTCTCTCTCTCGAGATCCTGAATGTTTAACCACCAAATTGGGTCCTCCCTATCTTGCAGTTCTGCAACAGATCTGGAGATTCCCAATAGCCTCTCGCTGGGGGGAGAGGACTTTCAGTTAACGGTCACATGCTTGAGGAGTTCAGATGAATCCAGACAAGTGCAGAAAGCTGCTAGCACAGCCAGAAGGAGGAATGCAGACTTCCACATACATAATTTGAAGATTATGGAAGGTGCTTTTAAAGGTCAGGATTTGCTAATTAAGTTGATGCAATAGGAACTTAACAAAGAAAGTACCACTTATATACTAGGAGCATTCTTCTCCCATGATTAATTTCTTTGTATTAAGTAGTATGTCTCAGGATAGAGTCACTTTACACACTGTTGCCATAGAGCTCTATTGCCTTAGCACAAGCAGACGGTTAAAAAACATCTATTATTTGTGCTGTATTGTGTCTGAGCATAGGACACTAGAGAAAGTTAGCGTCTTGCCGCCCAAAACATAACCTAATGTATTTGTGTTGGAGCCTGAAGAACTGTATTAGTATGCGCTACAAAACCCTAACGAAACATGCCTAAAAGATTCCAGTTTTGGTGTTAATAATCACATTTCCAGCTGCCTCCCAGTGCCAGCAGTATTCCAGTTAGCACTCCTGCTTAGAAGTGTGTGTGTGGCAAGACACAATCAGATTGACGCTTAATTATTGAGATTTACTTTCTTTACAGAATGTCTTGCATGGAATTTTAAGCTGGGAAAACGTTTGGCCAGAACAGACAAAATTAAATTCTGTAACGTATAGGTGTTCTGCATCAAAAATGCAGAGTATGTTTTGGGTTTTTTTTAATGAAAAAAATATACGCAAAAGTTTTCACCCTTCAATTTAAAGTAACCTTGGGGCATGCAACGGTTGCACTGTATCCATTTTCAAAGATCTCTAATATAACTGCACACAGCGTTTAAGCCTGGGGTTGTGTACCAATCTCAACATCAGAGAAGAGCATGCAGTCTGGAGGCATTTCTGCAGAGATCACTGACTTACCACTAGGAGATTTGTCTTTTTATGTCTTGCTTTGAAGGCCTAATGAACTTAGGAAAAGCAAGAGATCAGAAGGACTTAGGGACCAAAGCCTGATTGACTGGACCAGGACAATATTGGCAACAAATGCAAATATTGTGCTGCTCTAGTTACTCCAGTTCGAAACAGGACAGAGCAAGGGGATGTCCTCTGTCTTTGGTCATTCTCTTAGACCAAGCAAGCCACCAACTCCAGGCCAAGCAGGACAGCCAGGGGAGAAGGGCAAACAGACTTGTACGGGCTGGGTATCGGAGCCTGAGTTCAACCCAGCTCGCTGCAGCAGCATCAGAGCTGTCTACACACCTGCCTGGGGAAAGAAATTGTGTTTGTGCTGTAATTAATTTGCTGCAATTAGCTTGTAGTGATTACTTGAGCACACAAGTTAGAAGATTATTTTTTTTTTCTCTCCTGACAAAATCACCTCTGCAGCACCCTGGGTGCAGCTTGCAGGAAGGCACACACAGGCTGCAGGAAGGAAGAATTTGGGGGAAAGAAGGCTCAAAAAAGTCAGGCTGCACATGCATGAATGATGCGCCCTATTTCTGTAAATCATTCTCTCTGTAAAAAGGCAGTTTAGCTTCAGAAACACTGGCGTCTTATGTTACTACCCAAAACACAATAAATGAAACAGCCCCACAGCTATGAAACCTAAGGAGATGCTTACTCATCTGTGAACGACCCATTCTCCTCCACACATGAAAGGCATTAATGCAAGAGCACAAATTAATCATACAGAGCTTCTTCAGTATCTTTTACCATCCCCAGCGAGTAAACAATTAGATTCTGCAGTGCATCTGACCCTTCCCTTCTCAAGACTGAAGGCACAAGCACACCCCGCAGCCCAGCCGGGGCCGATGCTCCCGACCAGCGGAGCTCCAGGCAGCCTCCGGGATGTGGAAAAGCAAAAGTCTCTCTTCCGACTGGGTTCCTTCTCTCTGTTTACATCCCCTTAGCAAGGCAGAGGAAATGAGCTGCTGCTGGCTGGTGCGCTGCAAAGTACAGAGCTGGAGCACAGCGCAGGGGATAACTCCATTTTGCAGGCACCTCCCCTCTGCCGTGAGCTTTCGAACAGGAGAAAGCTGTAGGCGCAGGGGCCTCCGAACACAACTGCAATGTCGCATACATAAGACAATGCAAGTATTGCATATGTGAGCATATGCAAAGAGAGGCACACAAGTTACCCCACTTGCATATCAAATATTTCTTAAACGCGTAACGTGAGATCGGCAGGAGTAAGTGAAGAAGAGGCGAGAGCACTGAAGGGACAAGGTTTTGTGATTAGCTCCGTGGGTGCCCACTCTCCCCCCCCCCAGCAGTACAAGGGAGCAAGGTGAAGGGAAAAATCCCTTCCAGACAGACTGTACGCTAGAAGCATTTGTAACTTACTTCAT
This sequence comes from Elanoides forficatus, assembly GCA_025311575.1. Taxonomy (NCBI): domain Eukaryota; kingdom Metazoa; phylum Chordata; class Aves; order Accipitriformes; family Accipitridae; genus Elanoides; species Elanoides forficatus. The sequence continues at coordinate 14,635,968 of JAOBAS010000047.1, read as the reverse complement.
TTGTTCCTTTTGCAAGCGGAAAACATTCTTCGAGTATGTAACAGCATCCTGTACGTCTATTTGAAACAAACCTCAGCACCTGTCTGAGTCCGTGCCCGCTGCTGTCACGGGTTACGTGGCCAAAGCTCTGTAGGTGTCCCCTGGGCCACGAACTGCCACTGCTCACCACACACATGAGCGGGGAGAGTTTTAAAAGCATTAAGTGCTAACTTCGAATAGGTCTGATGCTTCTCTCTCTCTTTCCCAACGCCACTTCAGCTAAACTAAACTAAGCACAAACAAAATGCAACAGGAAGGATTTTCAAAGCAGATAAAGACAGTGGGGCAAACTTTAAAATTCAACATGAGCTTTGTGGCTGTCTCCTACCTGTCACAGCTCAAATGTACGAGTCAGAGACTTGGCCCCACATTGCCTGTAACCTCTATCATCACACATGATGATATTCATATTCATTTCACCAAATATGAATTTGACCAATTGGATTTCTCTGTTCTGTCAAGTCAATTAGCCCAGCTATTATAGAGATGCAGCATGTCCTTTTGATTAAATGCCAAATGAAGATAAAGCACTGAACATTGCCTATTAAGTATATTTGCCAACAGATTTCATATGTTACGGCAAAAAAACACCAAACCCAAATCCCAGGAGTCTCATTTCTCCTTAGACTAGAAGGGGTCTATTTAGTCTTTGCTGCTGGCAGGCAACATAACATGGGTTTCTGTGGAGCAACGTTTATTATTGATCTTCCTCCTTATTTAGGAGAATTATTTCTCTTCTCTCCTGAAGATTTGGAAAGAGTCTTTTAAAAATAAATCTGTTCAGTTTGGGCTTTAATTGCCTTTGCAAGGTAAAAGAATTATTTTCACTGACAAAAATAGGTTTGTTTTCTCTAAAAGGGTGACCCTAGCAGCGAGGTAGTGAGGGATTTCAGAGTCCCAGATGAGACGGTAATTAAGAAGCCAGTTACACAATATTATCATTGTGAAGAAAAGCCAAAGCAGCTTTCCGTGGCACTGCTCCCTGCGGCGCGTGTCACGGAGCTGCAGCAGGAACGCCCTGCAGCCGCCTGCAGCCCATGCTCCGCTCCAGCCAGCCTCAGAAGATGAACTTCTTCCCACAGTAGGGAAAGATATGAAAAACAGAACCCTGTCAGCAGCAGATTAAGACTATTTTTCTTCCTCTGGCATCACAAGGTCCCCTCCACAAAAAGCCTGCTCCCACTTCATCCCACGGGCTCATTTACAAGTAGAATGGCTTGTACTGACGGAGTCCTACAGGTACCAGCACTGGCTTCAGGACAATTACTTCTTAGCTGGTGCTGCCTGCGACTTAATGACTTGAAATATTGCCTTTCCCCAAAATATGGTTCAGCATAGGCTTACAGTGAAGCTGCCTTGATTTCACACGCACATCTGCCGCTCAAGACTGGTCTGCCGTACAAACCTTTCGGGTGTTGCTTCCCTCAAAGGGAGACAGATCAAGGTTACCGAGCAGTGTCTACAGCATCCTCTGCTACAGAGCTTTATATCTTATGGGCTACCATATTACAAATCTACAACAATAGTAATAATTCTATGAACATATAAAATGACATTTGCCTCACAACTGCAGTTTTCCAAGTGACGTGCCCAAACATCTCTCATCTGAAGCAGAGCGCTACTCAACACCAAAATGCAGAGCAATACACTTTGCTTTGCTTTGCTTTGGTTTATTAAGGTGCAGAGAAGCGGATGGAGGACACAGATTAATCATCTATGTACGATTTGTTAACTTGGCAGAAAATTCACAAACCTGCAGGCCACGGTGGTGAGCTGTGGATTAAATTAACTTTCCCCGATGCAGAGCCAGTAGCAGCAGGTCACTGCTCTTCCTCGAGATGCTGCAGAAGTGAATTTGCACCTTGCTGGGATTCCTGGCAAATGAACTGATGGATCCATACACATCACTGCTCCCTTCCAAAGACACAAGAGAGCCTCTAGCCGAGTGTGCACAAAAAGGAAACGTCAAAGCTGTTATTTCAGAGATGCAGAAGCAGGGAAATGGCCACAGTCTCAGAAGAATTGTGCTACTACACACACACAGAACAACCAGATCGCTCTTTAAAAAGGTGGTGCTTAATCTCCAGCAGCATTCACAAGACAGGTTCTCTGCATGCAAAGCGCACTCACCGAGTTTGTGTAACAGGGCACAGCGAGGTTTGTTTTGCATTGCTCGTAGTACCTACGTGAAACTGGATCATGTTTATTGCAGCTCTTTGCATTGCAGCGGGTTAGGTAAGAAACCTGGTCTCTTTGTGCTGACTGCAGCAGAAACAACTCAAATCCTTGTGAGCACCCTCTTTCCAGTGGACAGAATTACTTTTTTTTCCGCTCCCCCCAAAGCCAGCGAGGAATAAACACCTTCCCTATGGATGAGCACCAAACTGCTGCAGACTGGGATCCGGCTGGGGTCTGCACAAACAGCGTTCCTTTGCGACGGTTAAGGCTGGTTTTCGGTCGATTTTTTTCTCCCTTCAAATCCTTCGAGTTTTTTCCTCCCTGTGAGCAAGGACCCCCCGAGCCGCAGTCCCTGCCACGGGGCCCCTGGCTGCGGAGCTGTCGGCCGGGGGTCCCGCAGGGGCGGTGGGACCCCGGCTGGAGGGGCTGCCAGAGACACCCAGCACCCGGAGGGTCTCCAACCCATCCAGCTCCTAACGTTCCCTTGCAGACCTGACCCGGCTGAACGCTTCGGCTCTCCCAACGCGAACGCGGCCGCAACTTACAGGGTTTTCTGCCGCGGGGAGAGCGATTCGGTCCAAACCCTCTGCCCACCCGGCAGGGAAACGCCAGAGCTCGGCGGGAGACCCGCGGCTCGGCAGCGCCGGGCTCTGACGGCGAGCGGCTGGGCAGGCCGCCCAGTGCCTCGGCACGGAGGATTTCTGCCCTAACGCAAAACCCGCCGGTGCGGCAGCACCGGTAACGCCCGGACGCCGGCGAGGGCTCGTCCTACCGCGGGGCTGCGGCTCCCAGCCACACGGCGAGGGCGGCCTGGGGGACGGGTGACGGTCAACCTGGGTGTCCTGAAACCAGCCTCCGCACGCCGCCTCTCCACCGTCTCCCGGGCGGGCGCGTGGGTGACACGCTCGCAGCCGGCGCGCTGCCCACGCGCGACGGCCCGGCAAGTTCAGGCGTTGCCGCCGATCCGGTCCCACCGTCCTTCCCGCAGCTCGGCCGGAGGGCTGCCCGCTCCCAGGAACGGCCGGTGGGCAGAGCGAGACGTCCGGCTTTGGGTTTGCCTCAGCAAAGTCGATAAAGCGAACAGCTTCCGTCTAGCCTGTAGGAATCCTGCCGGCAGGAAAAGGATTTTACGCTTTCATTTTAGTTTTCTTTGCTCAGTGAACCATTTGTTTCTCTGAAGACAAAGAGGAAAGGAAAAAATTCATCCATCATACAATCCCCGTGATTCATTTTTTGCTGCTCTTTATGTGTTGACACAAACCATGCTGGAGAAGGTGAAGAAAGTATGTTTATTTCTGATTGAAGACTGATTACATCACTATCATGGATAATGTAATAGAATAATTTCATACTCTTGGGAGAAATCTAAGAATAAATATGAAAAAGTATTTGTTTCCACTGTCTCTGGAGATGAGTGATGATTAAGTGCTGTATTTACAGGATAGTTATCATACTCTAGACTCTGTGCTGAATAAATATTATCTTGAAAGGGTAAAAAAATCCATTGAAATATTTTAACTCACCACAAAATTAAAAAAAAAAAAAAAAAATCCATGTATTTGTCCAAAGCGAAGGTTAGTTACATGTTAATTATCGAATCCACACAGGATCATTGTCCAAGAAAGCATCCTCTCCTCGCTGACCAGCTCCTCTCCGCAGAAGAAGCCTTGGTGGTTTTCTTTGTCTCGACTGACAAACTACTACTGGTTCTTCAGGCTGCAAGACAGACACGAAGCAGAAGTCACTCCCCGCCCTGCCATTCCTGCTTCAGAGCCGGTTTCTGTGCACCTCCCGAGGTCTGCCCACGCGTCTGTCCCCATCCCGGCCCAGGCAGCCCCAGCAAAGAGCCTACCAAACCCTGCAAAACTTGCCTTGGTCGTGACCCAACGCGGTTTTGGCCAATGAGGCATTTCGCATTCAGCGAGCGTTGGCGATCTCAGGTTTACGCTCTGAGAAATCAGCCCGCTGTTTATGCGTTACATTAAAATAATTAATCTCTACACCCGACACCACGAAACAAAGTTGCACGAGCCATTCTGGGGCTTTCAAATTATGATCAAACATAAGATATCAGAGATAGCTTTATTTTCACTTACATTAAAAGGGAAGGGAGAAAATGTAATCCTATAATGAGAGAAAGTATTACGCACTCTCTCTTCATAGGCAGTGTAATTATTCAGCTGCTCTCTGGAACTGAAATAATGACAAATTAAAATGCCTTTCAATTCCATCTACCTTTTATAACTATTCATCTTCTGGAGTTATTATCAGTCTAAAGGCTTCTTTATATTTCAGGCATCAGCCACTATATGTTACAGAAAGCGCATGGAAATTGTTACATCTACCAACAGAAGTTGCCGTTGTCAAGGTAAGAAAAAAAATCATTTGGCTTGGTTGTAAAGTACACGGTACCACTCAAGTATTTACTATAATTTCCTGAAATTTATTGGAAATCTTATATCAAAGAGTGCATTCACTCCGGGTGAGGATGCGCAGGAGGGAGCTCAGCCTCGCAGCACCAGGGATGGGGCTGGAAAAGTCCAGGGGAACCAGAAATAACATTTTGCGTGAAGTCTGACACAAACAAAGTCAGACCAGGACCCACCAAAGCCTTCCTCTAGTTCTGTCTCCTGCTTTTCAGCACGTAATAAACTTCCAAAGCCCCCAGAGCAGGGACAGGGGCAGAGCACCAGCGAACGCCCAGGACCTGCATCCGCAGCACCCCGGGAACGCCGGCCGGCGCTGCCCGGCCTTCGCCGCTCCTCCCGCGTGCACGTTTGCTACGGCAGATACCGCAACCGGCAACGTCTTTCAGCCCCAACAGGCTGTAAATACTTGTTTACGCTTTCTTAAATAGATGGGAAAAAATATGGAAATGCAATCATGCTGGAGGGTGACATTTCTCCAGGCACGATATTTACAATATTTTGATTAGCTCTGATTTCTGAATAGCCAAGCGGCTTATGTTAATAAATGCCCCGTTCCAATTAGACATCTGTGTTCTCAATCTGAAAAAAAAAAGGGGAAAAAAAATGCACAGGCACCAAGCCTGCTGTCGTTTGCTCCTCAGCAGGCCATTAATCGTCTGGGCTTTCACGGGGTGCAACCCAATGACTAGGTGAAGGGCTGTGCAGAAAGGTCTTCGAAGCACACCTTCCAAACTAGAAATGACCATTCTCAACCCCTAGGAATTCATTTTGACTGGATACTGCACTCCTTTGGTAGGTTGAATGGATCTTATCCTAACGATAGCTGCAGGATTGGGTCCCCTCTCTGCAAAAATCCTGAAATTAATCAGAAAGCACGAGTTTGAAGGGAAACCTAGACATGTATTAGCATCTCTGAATGTGTAAATGAGTGGTTATAAAGCCCCACAATACATTTGTGAGCTCTAGATGTGGCAGAGAGGTCTGGCTGATCAAAGAGACAAAATAAAGGCAAGAAGATAAAAATCTTCTTTATGGAAGTGGGAATCATTATACTCAATATAGTCAGGCTCTTAATTACTAGGGCTGGATCTCAGCCTCCAGTCGCTGACAGCCAGAACGGTGGAGGACAGCTCACAGCTCTCGCTATCCGGCACATTATTACAGCATTTGATATATTTGCAACCAGTCCAGAGATGGCACTTACACCAAATGTGGGTCTGAGCTCTGGTACTCTGCCAACAGCATCTTTGGTCCTTTCATCCGCAAGCCCCTCGGGAGCTACCGCAGACCTGGAACTGGGCTCTCCGATGCATCGTCCCCAAACACAGCTCTCTTCTCTTCTCCTGCACGCAGCGATGAACACAGCACCCTGTGCCCAGCCCCACTGCCCCTGCGCGCTAATTAAAGGGGGGAAGTGCTTTTTGCAAAGCCCTAAGTTAATATTCCACACAAGCGTTTCTTTGACCCCAGAATTTGAATATCCTCTGGCTTCTTCGACAACTATCCGGGACTTTAATTCTCTGTTGTTTGTTGCAAATCACTTTTAGCAGTGATTTTTCATCTTTACAGTTTACATAAACCAGGAAAAGAGGGAAGTTTTGTTTCTCGCAGCCTACGACAAGCAGTAAGGAGCAAGGCTGGCATGTGATTCTCTCCCAAAATTTCGGAGATAACACGCCCTCCTCCCTGCAGCTCCTCAGGAGCCGGTGTTTTGGCAGCCACTGGTCCCCATAGAAACGGAGCTGCTGGTGCTGACCACGGTCCAGCCGAAGCGGGCGCCGGCACCGCCGCCTGCCTTGCACCTTGCTGGTCATTCTGCTGCTCTTCTGCTCCTTGCAGGGAGGAGGAAGGAAGAAGGGGAGATTAAAAAAACCCCACATCTATTTCTGGAAAGCAAGTCAAACAATGACTCAATCATCTCTACACAGTTCATAAATCCCTAATTAAAGGTTTAGTGCTCCTCCCTGCCGCAGATGTTCCAGAGTCCAGCCACATTTCAAAACCTTCTTCTGTGCATGCAGCCACCAGCGTCGCTTATCAGAGCCCCGAGCTGAAGCTCTGCTTTCCTAGCACATTTAAAAGCAGTCCTCGCTCAGCTGCTCTGTGTGAACACACAGTGCCATCAGAGCTAAGATGAACACTGCCTGACCCCTGACGTAAACAGACTGGATGCCAAATTCGTGATGCCTTAAAGGAAATATTCTCCCTTATCTGACTCTCACCCCAATTCCTGACTTTATGATAGGATAAAAAAAGGATGCATTTTTCCTTTCTTTTCAAATATACAGCTTAAAGTACATGCACCCTGAAGAAAAAAATGGGAGCTAGTAGACATTATCTTGCTTTGCATATTCATTGGCCAGAGGGATAAAGACTAGCTCAATATTAGCTACCTCCTCCTGCATCTTTTATTCAACACCAAAAATAGCAGCCAAGACACTTTCAGCTTTCCTCCCAACCCCCCGTTTTCCCATCTTTTGGTCAAACAAATCCAGTCAGAATCATTCAGGTGAGCCCCTGAAATTCCTGTAAACAAAGAGCTAAGCTCTCCCTGCCAGACACCTCTGTGAGAAATCTGTTAATTTTAGCTCATTGTTTCTCCTTTGTTTTGGCTAATGGCTTTGAATATTTTCATCATCT
>JAOBAS010000047.1:14579151-14618531 GCA_025311575.1 Elanoides forficatus | reverse complement strand
ATATCCATTAAATAAAATATTAACAAGTCAAGTCATTAATGTCCTTATGCATAAAATGCATTAAAACACATTCCAGGGGACTACCTGTTAAATTGCTTTTTACTAACCAAAACTGACAGCACAGATTGAAAAGTATTTATAAGGCATACAAAGAAATTATGAGCTGAGAAGGAAAATGAAAATCAGCTCTTTGCCTGATTTTGCAAGATAGCATCTGCAACTATGACAATTTACCTGAAAAAACAAAGGCTTCAGGTGACAACATCGCTGTGCAGCCCTCCCGATCCTGCTTTACTGCAGAGGCTGCTGTATTTTATTTTAGGGATTCACGGTGTAATCCCCTTGAGAGGCACCAGTTTCTGCACCAGGGCCTGGTGCTTTTCTTGTTCACCAGGGACCAAGTGCCCCAGGAAGAAGACCCCCGTTCCTGCACTTTACACGATCCCATCTAATCCACTCCAGGTACACAAGGCTGGCCCAGAATCTGTCACATCGCTACGTAAAATTCAAGTTTTACTGGCACGCATCGAAGAGAGCCCAAGGTGCCTTGGCAAGTCGTTTGTTTTCACGCAATAAGGTGCTGAAGCTCAGGTTATAAACACCGATGAGATGACAGAGGGTCTGTCTGTACATTAAGTCTTCTGCTCATCTTGTTCGTTCAAAGGTTTGTGTATAGGGAAGGGAAAGGCCAAGGGCACACCGAATCCATGTAACGAAGCCCAGACTTTCAAACACTGTACCAGCCTGCAGAGAGAGTGCGTTTTGCTGTGGGGTTTTGGCTCAGCACCGGCAATAAGAGGAGTCCATTATTAATTAAATTCCCCAAGAATGAGATCTGCCAGTCTCTGCTGCGAGGCCTCTGCCCCTGCAGAGCCCACCTGCATCAGAGGAGGAAGGAAAGAGAGTTCAGTGATGGATAATGCCAGACGTGAAGCAAAACTGGTGAAATGTGACCCGACGGAGCAAAACCGCCCTTCCCTTTCTGCCTGGCGCAGGCTGTGGGAAGGCGAGAGCTGCCAGACGGAGCCGCGCCGGTGCCTCCGACGGAGCAGCTTCTGCTCAGTGTTGCTGAACAGGCGCAAGCTGACGGGGGAAGAGCCCAGAATTCAGGGCTCGTTACCATACCCACCGCTTTTTGCCTTTTTACGATCCACTCCAGGATCAGGCTGGGGCGCAGCGGCAGCCAGAGGAGGCAGCTCTGCAGGAAGAAAACTCTTGATTTCTTCCTCTTTCAGGGTATGTCCGTGCGCTCTCCTAACGAGTAAGAGCAGAGGGGTTTCCAGGCCAGCCCTCGGAGCAGGGGGTCCCGGACCAGCTCTGCTGGTGAGGCTGGAAAGCCACACGAAGCTGCTCGGATTGACCGCAGCAGCAGCGTGCACTGCCCATCACCCGGAAAGCACCTTCCACTCGGCCAAAGCGTGTGCGCCGCGTGACCGTGCGCTCGCACGAATTGCGGCTTTAGCTCGAAACAGACTGCAGAAATGGTGCTCTTAGTGAGGTTTCTTTTTCCTTTTCTTTCTTCTCCTCTTTCTCATTTCTGAGAAGAAAATAAGACTTCAAAATTGCAGGATGAGCACTTGGCGAGAAGAATCAATGCTTTTGTTTCCTATAAATACCAGTTTTCCAAAAATATATCTCCATTCTTATTTCTCCAAATAGACATTCATATTTATCAATAAATATTTTATTATAGTCATTATCAAAACATCAAAGGCTGCTGAAATGTTGTACTTCAACTGACACTGCTTGTTCCAGGCTCACACAATGCATCAAATGTTCGTCTCCCACAGCAGTCAAAATAGAATTAATATTTAAGTTGTGATGGAAGAAGCCACTGGGGATACCGTGGAAAGGAAATGAGTTTGCATTCTAGCGAACACTGAGGTAGCAAAACAAGTGCAGAGCAGGGAGAGCACACGGCTATAATCCCTACCACGTACTGCCGAACCCCAAACCCGCCGGACATGGAAAGCAATGGTCAGACAAGATTTCGCTGACAACCTGGGACAGACCGCCACTGGCTATCTCTGAACTGCCACTGTTATCATTTCTCTTGAAGTCAGATATGATTTTATCTGCCAAGGTAAGGCTATTTTCTCAGACGGAAGGCAGATCTTGTTCCATGTAGGCTGTTGCAGAGATCTGCCTTCTACATCTGTAGAGATCTGCTCTAGCCTCACAGCTAAACGCATACAGGAGAGCGCATCACAGCCCCTCGTTAAAAAAAGCCTGTGAAAAAGAGGATTACGCAGCCATACTGCTATTCCAGCAGCAGAGGCACGCTTTGCAGGACACCATCAGCAGGCTCAAGGACATCTTCCCTGGCTCACCGAGTCTGGCTGTGCAGCTTGTCGGCGTTAGAAAGCACTGGACGTCCGTGAACTGCAGACTCCAAAACAGCAGCCTGGAAGCGTCCAACCAGAGGACCGAAGCTGGCTTCCCCCCGTACCTGGGGATGTGTACGTACAGCCGCGGCGCAGCTCTGCAGTCCCCCTCTCCTGCCATCGATGGCCGCTGGCAGGACCCCACTAGATTCAGCTGCAAATCTCAACCACGCGCAGAACCACCATAAAGTTAAAAACCAACACGGGCTGATGAGTACGTAAAGCCCTCCAATTTCAACTCTCCTAGGCACCAGCTAAATGAATAAAACACTTCACAATTGATTTATTTACAGTTAATGACATCCTCAGCCATTCTTGAGCTTGGCACAGTTCAAAGTACTAAGCACTTCCATGTTATTGTCCCAGGTTTTATTTCCCTGCATATTTTCAACAGCGGGCAGTGACTCAGCCACATGAATCATTTATGGCATTGTGAGTCACACTAGGTAGCACACGAAGGATCTGGCTAACCATTACAAGGTTTATTTGGGATCAAGAAATGCACGATATACTGCATAGTCATTAGTATTTAAAGGAAAATTATTTCATTTAGCAAAGAGTTAAAAAAAACCCCGTATTTTAAAATGCTAATGCAATGTCTTGCTGGCAAACCAGACTTCCTCTCCCGCATGGTTTTGAAAATCAAACCTGCACTTTTTCCTCAGCCTGCTTCAGTCAAATACACTGTGTGCACAGAGGATTATAATCAAGACCACAGAGAAAAATTTCAACAGGAGGCTCGTACCTCTCCTCCTGCAATTACACCTCTATATTAAAGAGATGCTTTGTTCAGAATTCAGTCTTAGCTGCATCCTCAGCCGATATAAATTAGCACATCTCCATCAACAGGCACAGTGTGACGGAGCTGGTCCTTCATCGGTGCCAGGCGGCAGCTGCGACCCGGAGGGACCGGGGATGCTCGGGGGCTGTGGCAGCCACGGAGGGGCTCCACGTGAGGTGGGCTCCCTCCAGGAGGGGTGCAAAGCCCAAATCCAGGTGACCCTGGGGTGCAGCCCCCGCAGGGACCCCGTGGGTGCCAGCGCCCACAGAGCCGGGAAGGCAGGTGGCTTGACCTCCCGGTGGGGCCGGGATGGACGGACGGACAGACAGACGGATGGATGGATGGCTGCTGTCCCGTCAGTGGGAACACGGAAAACTTGTGTTTATCATACCCAGGGCAAATGCTCGGTTTCCCTCTGCTGCTGCTGACCCAGGGCCGTTGCAGTGTTTTACAAGCACTAATTAAATCACAGAAGACCGCTAATGCCCAGCTCTCCATCAGGGAGATGTAGGGAGTGCTCTGCCTCCAGCAACAAATGTCCCCATCCCCATTTCCCTGCGGGGCCGAGCGCTTTAATGTGTTCTCCTCTCTCAGCGAACGGGGATAGGCCGCATTTGCTGGAGGACAGAAGTGTGTGCTAATGGAAGGGACTATTTTGGGAAGAGGCAAAAGAAATACCTAGGAAACAACTTTTAAAGGATGCTGCTAGAACTGCAGACTGTCATTTCAGAGGAGGGGATTTTTTTTTTTTTTATGGTAGCGGGAACCTCGTAAAGCGGTAAGAGCACCACGGTCTCCCCTGCACCACTCGACCAGAGGAACAGTGACTGTGGTGGGCAAGGGCAGCATCGCTGCCATCACCAGATCCCACGGGGAGCATCACTGGATCCCACGGGGAGCAGGTCCTCGCTCTCCGCGTACCGGTGCTCTCACCTCTCAGCTCTCCCAGGTCCAGGGTCTTCCCCAGCTGCTCCAGGAGGTCGGCCCTGGCCGCGTTCTTCTTGTGCTTTTTGCCATCGTAGTGCTGCTGTGCCATCATGGGGTTGTTGAACCAGGCTGCGCAGAGCTGGCAGTACCTGTCCGAGTCTCTCCGCTGATGCGGTGACGGTACCACCGGGGGACTATCCGTGTGCGGCTGCTTTAGGGAGCTCAGAGTGGTTTCTGTAAAGGGAAACGTTCAGACATGAGCTCTTCCAGGCTAGTGGTGCTGTCTGAGTAACAGCAGACCCTGAGGCAGATCCCACATTAGACACGGGGAATAATTAGCAGCAGTTACAGGGTCCCACTGGATATTTTGGATGGTACGGCTCGGAAATCTACCATTTCTCATAAAAAAAGCAGCATGAAAGGCACTGCTCCTCAACTATCTGCATTTCACTAGCTGGGAAAGGAGGATGCTCTCATTGCGGTTACACATCTTACCACTGTTGTGACTAAGCCTGCTCAACCTATCCTGCTTAAATTGCTACTTCCAGGAAAAATTGCCAGTGGAGAATAAACGAAACATGCAAAGCCATCTACTTCTCAAGATAGACAGATTTATTGTTATCTCAGGATTATTATTTTTCACTTTATTTGGTCTCAGAAAGAATAGGGAAAGTTGCAGTAATTGTAAATTGTCACAGATGAAAAAAATATTCAATAGTCAGTCCCCTCATTCAAGTATCTTCACATAGACAGGTACCAGCAACCCACGACCTTAATTTAATCCCATTTCCCTTCAGATTCGCCAGGAGGCCATCTGGGAACACAAACATGATCCCCAAATAATTTCAGAGAAAAATGGGCTATCAAGTCTTTACACAATGGAGCTGCACCTTGTTTGCCAGAGTTTTCCTACTTTGTACAATAGAAGTCACAAAGCCTTGGAGAAACAGTTTAAAGTAAAATAAAGCTCAGATAGCACCGGGATACAAAAATATACAATGACTAGCACTTAATTATCACACCTCATTCAAAAATTCCCTTTTATGTGGTTTTCCTTTTCCAGATGAAATAGCCGCTATCTAAATAATTAACAAACCACTCTCTCCGTGATACAAGAACAGGCAAATTTTAAGGTGGTGAAGAGGAGCTCGATCGCTCTCCTTTGATCAAGAGGCTCCGTGCTATTGCAGCTGAGCCCTGATGAGAGCAGGAGTTGGCACGTGACAAACCCACCTCGGTGCCTGATACCGGGAATGGCAGCAGCGAGCAAAACAGGGATATATTTAGACGTATAATTACGACTGAAGCCCACTGTGATTGACCCCACGGCTCAAGGAAGTTAACATTGTTATAAATCTTCTGCTGACCTGCTCAGGAAGGGACGTCTATTAACTTTCCTCAAGGAAATTGTATCTTACGTATAACATTACTCACAACCTTATCAATTTCCAGGGGTTTATAAGCTTCTATTGTTTTTGATGACAACTGCCAAGGTATCAGAGTTTCCCGGGCTGGACGGTTGGCTGAGGCACCATCCTCCTCCTCGCCAGGCTGCCTCTGGAGAAACACCTGGAGGAGAGTTTCCCGGCTTCTGCTGCTGCCGCCAGCGCTCTGCACAGCACGGGCTCTTTCGGGGATTAGTTAATAAAGTGATTACACAACTGGCTCCTGCAGAAGATATTTCTTCTCCTCGTTCAGCTGTCTCGCGAACCGCCCGCCCGCTCATTTGGATTCATTTCACCCCACCAGAGGATTCCACTGCCTCATCTCTGCCCGCCCTCCATTTAACTAGCCTAGTTAGAAACCAAGCACAACGCCAACAAAGAAAATCTTTTTCCTTCGCCTTGGGCCCCGCTGCCCCTTGCAACACGCTGGGGCCGGGGCTGCGCTCGGACACGTCCCGGCTCTGCCGAGGTCGTCGGCGGCTCTGCCGCGTCCTGAAAAACCGAAGTAAGGACCCAGATGTATTTTTCTCCTAAAACCAACACCTTTTCTAACACCTACGATTCCAGCACAAGAGACGCACCCCCAGCCCCTCCGAGGTGCACGCAACGTAAAGAACAGTGCAATTACACCGAAGAGCAGAGCCGGGGGGCCAACGCACGGTGTCGAAGAAGAAATTTAGGAAATCGCCATATTGCCTGCCCAAACTAAGATCGCGCCAGGCTTTGCATACGCTTGCCTCGTGAAAAGCAGGAGTGGCGTGCCGATTGCTCACCTATTTTTGCGACCGCCCGCAGGCACTGCCCAAGGAGCCCCCGTGCAGGAGGGAGTCGTGCCAAGAGCTGCCCTGTGCGGGGACCACGCACAGCCCCGGAGATGTTTGGGCATCTGGACCATTATAAACAACCAGTTATTACTGCAGTCCAGGAGCTCTGTGATATACTTGACTTGCTGCTCCGCAAGCCCCAGGCTATAAAGTTAAATCTATCAGATCTTTTGGTCAGCTTTCTCCTTGTTTATATGTTAGCTGCCGCCAGAGGGGAACCAGGGAGGCTGAAGTTCACAGAGCTGGTGGTGTCTACAGGAGTTATATCTCCCGTTAGCTAAAGAAATACGACTGAAGCATCCTCTGCTGCTCAGCCATCGGCCGGCCCGGCGGCCCCGCGGCTGCACGTCCGAGCCCCTCTCAATGAGGCTGGGGGCTTGTGCTCCCCCAAATGCAGCGCAGGAGGGAGGCAGTCAGTGGGACCAGCGCTCCTGCTTCAGGGGATTGCGCCAGAGCCTCCCCCCACTCACTCCAGCCCTGCTCTGAGCCCACCACCATGCCTGGCTCCCCTCGACCCCGTCGGCTGCAGCCCCCCCAGCAGAGACCCCCCGGCCGGCATCGCACGGGTGCTCCCGCGTGGCAGGGAGTTCCTCTTAGCGCTCGCAATACAAAATATTTTCTTGTAAAGCCACGTTCCTCAGGTTCTGTTTACAACTACCACCAGTCCTAAGGTGTGCTGAACCCAGCCTGGCAGTTAATAAAAACATCCTGTGTCTTCCAAATCCTCCTTAAGAGAAATAGATGAAGGTTGACTTCCCCACAGATGTGGATTTATCATTTTGGTATGTGCTACATAACTACTACAGAACAGAAAATATCATCATTCCCTGAGCAGTGACACGAAAATTAATAATAAACACTCACAAAACGTCAAATGTTAAAAATGTTTCTCCATCTAAAACACAAACATAAAAGCTGCTAGTTTGACTATTTCAAGTATTTCAAAATGCTAAATAGCTCATGACAGTCTGCCTTACGTTCCCTTTTGCTGTGGGAGGGAAGTGAGAAAGTCTTACTTTGCTGCAAGAAGCAAAATATAAAGTTAGAAACACTTTAACACTCTGGCAATGAACTAATGTTTTACTTATTTCTTGCATGCAAAGCTTTTTATTCATAGCTGTATTTAAATGGCACCCAACTTCTTATCATTGCCACTCTCCAGGAACCGAGTATGAGAACGTGCAAGTAACTGAGCCACGACAACAGGGCACTAGAGAAATTCCATTTTCTTCGGAAGACAAATCTGGGGCTAAGGTAGACTCCAGCTGCCACCGGACAGATCCTCGCACCCAAACCTGAAAGCCATTTGCTCTGTGCCCTTCGGCACTTCTGAAGCGCAAACCCCACGCTAGGAACTAGAGAACGAGGAGGGAAAAAAGCCAAGGTAACTTTTGCTGCCGACAAAATCGCGCCCTCCTTCCTCACCCCGAACGCAGGGGATCCCGGTGCTGGCATCTCCCCTCGCAGCAGCCGGCGCACACCAGCCCCAGCACCTCCCGACGCCGCGACTCACGTCGGCACCGCGGCACTGCCGGTGCCGAGGGGCCGATTTCCACCTTCCCGAAACGATGCCTGCAGGTACCCAGGCTTTGATCAATGAAGGCAGCAGCTATTTCCCCCCACAATCCTTCGGTTTAGAACTCACGCTGATGACTGGATGCAAGCTGACAGAAGACGTTGGAAATGACTAGAGAAATTCATCAGCAATAGCGGTGACATAAAGCCTCTGAGGGCTACAACCTTGTACGGAAGGAGCAACAGAAAAGATCACAAATACTTCACTGTAGTGATGAGACATCGCTCTCCTATTGTGAAAAACCCGACTGTTAGGACACTTCTTCCTCTCCTGAAAGCACCAGCACAGAAATGAGAGATCTGTATTTCATTAAGATGATAAAATTGAAAGGGAAGGTGTAACTCTGTAAGGGGACTGAGAATAGATGCCATTTTCTATGAGACTGGTGAGACAGAGAACCCAGAATATCAAGCAGCGGTCTGTTCGGAAGCAGATGCGTCCACATGCAGCTGCAAAGCAGCTCCGAGCCCTCCCGAAGGCAGGTGACGGGCGCTGCAGCTTAAGGTGATCAGAAAGCGCATCTGAATTATCTGGTGGGAATGGGGGGGAACAGAACTGGCAGGGCACAGAGGAGGATGTACACTCATGTCTTGCACCGCTTTATATGCTACGCAGAGCACAGGTTCCTCAGAGCTTAGGATTGATGTAACCTCCGTGGTGACAAGAGGGAAGTCTGTTCTTTACCAATTCAGCAGAGTTGAGATAAATATTTCACCTTGCGGCGTGCAGCTCATTGGGAAGCCCCTGAGCTGCTCTCAGGTACAATATTAAGCAGTGCTCTGGCACAACGCTGCTTGCAGGGAAGAATGCTCAGCACTCAGACACACGTTGGATGTCAGCACCAGAGGACGGATCTGCAGAAATCCTTCCCTCTGCCGCTTTCTGGCGGGAAACGGATGCGAGTCCAGGATGAAGCCACAGGGTGCTGCATTTGGAGAGGAGCTGCTCTGCAGAGGCGAAGCCTCAGGGAATTTCTGGCGACCGTCGGTGGCTCCAGGTCCCACGGCAGCCTTGTAGCACAGCGCGTTCAGAGCCGCTGCCTCCAGGAACCATGGCCAGGATCAGAATTCTGGTTGCAGACATTTTTCAAATTTTTCACCTTTGCTGAGAGTACTATGTATTTTTCGAGGCTTTTTTTTTTTTACCTTTACCGGAAAACGCTGCTCCTCCAACAGCCCAAGAATTCTCCTTAAATTTCCCCTGCAGTTTCAACTGCATTCATTAGTCTTCATTTTATCCCCTAAATTCATTTTGTTACTGTGCAATTTAAAGAGATGCTACACTCCACAGAGGCAACTGTATGTCTGTGTGAATGAAATGACTCTCATGAAGACAGTTGTGCAAATAATTTCACACATTCTTTCCTCCCTTTACACACAGATGCACTAATTAAGCAAACGGCCAACACAGAATTTCACAACAATTTAGGGTAGCAGAATAAATTTTTGTGCAAGGCTGAAAATCAGACATTGAAATCTGGAGGTTATTACCTATTTTTACTTGCCTATTGCCACTAAAATACCTTTTCAGATTAACCATGTTTAATCTCAGCCATAATAAGAGCACTTAGGGAACTCGGAAAACATTTTAAGCTTTTTTTTTTTTAATTAAAAAATTACGAGAGTTCAAATATTTGTATAGAGTCTTTCTCACTTTTTTTGATCACACATGAAAGTTAAAAAATACTTCCCTCTTAAGAGCTTAGGGAAACACCAAATAAAACATTCAATCCATTTAACCACCTGAAGGATTACCGCGTTACGATCAGAACAGCAGCTTGATCTCTTTTAAAGACGCTAACCCATTACGCTGCAAGCATGAGCTCGTGCCTCCCAAATCACCAGCACCTGCTCCTCGGTCATTGGGCTCAACTCCCAGGTCCCTGGAACATCAGAAGGGGCTGGATCCCTCGGCAGTGACACGCTGGGGATTATCCATATCTCTTAACTGCTGCAAGTTAGCAGCTTACTTCTGAGCAGATAAATCTTATATTAAATGTTATTTATCTCCCTTATGAAAATCAAAGGGAAAACAGACCACAGCTCATCCCAGCACAAGGTGCTGTGCAACGTGCCACGTCCCTGTCCCGCAGCTCCCGCGGTGTCAGAGGGGGCTCCGGGACTGAGCGCACCCAACAGCCCTTTAATGACAGAGGGCCAGAGCAAAGAACAGCTCCACCGCCAGCACTTCCAACCTCCATCACCAGGGTCTCAAAGCTGACGCTGAAACGCTGACAGGCCTTCTGGCAACTGGGGCTTTAAGGACGATGCACAAGAGCCTCTCTGGAGTGCCTTTCCATGGAGCTGGGGAAGAAAAATGGCTAGATTATAAATTCTCCGACCGAAAACAGCACAGCTACTGCTCAAATCCTGCACAGCCACCGGGCAGCCCCGCAGCCGGGCCACGCTGTTGTCGCAGACACGTGTGAAGCCCCCGAGGGCAGGACCCTCCTCTTCCTCCCCAGGAGCATCCAGCACGCTTAGGGCTGTGCGTGGTCAGCTCCCAGGATTCATGAGCACAGGAGTCTCTGAAGGTTTGTCCGAAAGACTAAATGCCCCCACCCCCAGTGCCAGTCGTGAAGGACTGGGACAAAAATCCAGTGGAAAAAATGCTGAGCGACTCTGTAGGAAGCCCAGAAAAATGCTGTGTCCAAAGGGCACATTTCCGACAACTACTGGAGAGCAAGGAGGTGCTTATTAATGTATTCCTGCAGCTCAGCTTCATCTTCCAGATCAAGTGTCTGGAAGAGCTGATGAGTCCTTGAGTTACTCTTTCCTAGTGATTATGGCAGCTGAAGAGCCCATTACTCTCGGAGCATGCGGTGCAGCTCACTTAAAGCCTCTGCAAGGCCGATCCAGATGATTAAAAAATTAGACAAGAACACGATGCAAAGTTGCAGCTCTTGGAAAGCGCTGGCTGGTCAGGGCCCTACAGCCTCTGTATGCACGGGCAGCGCGGCAGGGCCGGTCGCTGCACGGTCTTGTACAGATCCCACGGTTAAGTCAGCCTCGGCACCGCTTCAGAGAGGTCTCTAACAAAGGAGAGGGCTCTCATCTGGTTCTCATCTACCTATTGCCAGTCCACGCACGTCTCCAATTCCATTTGCAACAGAAATGTTGGTTCACCAGAGGCCGAGATCTCCGCCGGCACCTGCTGCACCAAGATCAATTCTCTCCTGCCATCGATCGAGAAACACTGCCTGCAGTTTGTCCATCTGCCTTCGCAGGGCTCCAGCTCCGCAGGCAGACCCCAGAATCCCGGCTGCTCCCTCGGACCTGCCCAAGGAGCACCAGACCCGTGGGGTCTCGCCCGCAATGATGGTCCTGGAGGTGAAAACAGAAACTCTTTCCCTGCAGGCGGGTGAATCTGAATCGTCGACTTACATGGGAATGGGTCCATGCACTATTCCCTGAAACCCAGCACCCTTGTGACCCTCAGAAACTCAATGAGATTTAGCCAGAAATACAAGGTTTTGTGGCAGGTCCTTTGGTGCCAGAGGAGAAACCGCTGGAAGGCTGCACACAAGGGATGGGGTTCTGAGCGCTAATGCAAGCACTGGACAACTAAATACCATAAAGGAGTACGCTACTTCTCTCGGTGCCCTTGTAATTATTTGCCAGCTGCAGAGAATGGCCTGAGGAGTCCTAAAGTGAGTCAGCTGCAAATTATCACCTTAGTTTATGTTAGATCCATCCTCCTGGCTCGTTGCAGGGATGGTCAGGAGCAGCCAGCACCCCCTGCCACCCACGGCTGCACCCTCGCCTCCTGCGGGATTCACACCTGGTACCCAAAGCACCGGGCAGTTTTCAGATGCACCTCAGCGACTCGACTCGTGAACTCTGCCGCACCTTCACTTAACGAGCCTTCTGAGAGCACGCTTGTTAGTTAAAACAAGTAAGCCACCATCTAAAGCGATTCCCCATGTTCCCTCAGGCAAAGCGGATAATGTTTCCCAAGCCAATCCTGGTAAAGGACAAATGATATTCTACGCACCAGCATCTACAGTCTATAAAGTTAAAAAAGCAACAAAAACACACACAGAGCCAACCCCCCCTTATTTAATCATACCTAGGATTTATGCACATCGTGTTAGGCAGGATGTAAAATGCACAGCTAAATTTATATTCTGTTCCGAAGGAAGGGCCACTGGTAGCAATACTGAAATACATCTGTCCACAGGACCACAGCCCAGTTATCTTGCCTGGTTAGCATGAAGAATACTTTGTTCAAGTATCCTCTGGCCTGACAACCACAGAGGAAGTTTTGTTTCACAGTATATTAGCGGTTTGCAGGGACTTTACGGTTAAGCAAACAATAAGATGGTTAAATTATCCGATTCCAATGTTTGACTTTTTAAATGTGAAAGTTAATAAGCTTGCATTATTGGAATCGCTGTGGAGGAAAGCATGAATCCCCATCTGGGCAAAAATCAAAAGACAATCGATCCAACAGTTTTTAAAGACCAGATTTCCCTCTAAGGTAAAAGCAAATGATATTCTGTTCTGTACATTAGCACGGAAGGTTTATTAAACATATTAGCTAAGCTGTCGAGTAACTTCTGATAATTAAAGCGAGGCTTGGCTGTTCGTGCCCAGAGGAGATATTGCCTTCCACCGAGCAAAACATTTCAGAAGCATGGAGCCAGAGATAGGACTCTCGCACAAAGGCCAGCCCTGGCTGATAAACCACTAATCTATGTGAACAAAGCAGGCAATAATGAGCATCGGCAATTTTTAAAGGTTGTTATGACAGCAACACAAATGAATAGCTGCTTCTGCCGGCCTCCATCACTCAGCTATCCATTTTTTGCCGCGCAGGCACCGAGCCGGCGCCTCGGCCGTGCCGCCTCGGCACAGCGAGCCCGCTCCGCCCCGCGCCGGACCCTCCTGCTCCGGCTCGCTGCCTCTGGACCTACCTGTGGCCTTTAATGCTGGTTGTTCACCTAGCAACAGTTTTAACCTTTTGGCATGGATTTTCCCTTGGTAATGCGATTCGGCCACCACTGCTGAGGTAAAGGACATGTTACATAGTGTGCAGCATTTGTTCTTATCCACTGAGTCACCATCACTGCCCTGGGTGGAGACAAAAACACAGACAAAAAAAAGAGGTGTATAAGCCCACCAAGCACAGTCAGGGAGAAAGAAGAGAGAGGAATCCAGGTTGTTATGCCAAGGCCATGGTTTCCAAGGGGTTTCCCTTCCTCGTCTCCCCCAGACTCGCTCCTGCCTGGTCCCAGCCCTGCTCGACCTGGGGATGCCTCCGACCCCCGGGCGGTCCCGACACCCCAGCACCTCCGCTCCCATTCGCACGCTGGGAGCTCATCCCGTTGCTTCGTGTTCCCCTGCCTTCCTTTAGTCTTTATTCCCATTCTCTGGCTGAGGGAGTCATATAAATCTGGCGCTTTCCCTGCCATCAGACGCTTGCGCTTCCTCCTGCCATACTTCTCTAAGAGACCCCAAAGCAGCCCAGGGGGACGGGACTCAGGTGTGCATCCCTCTCACCAAGTGGGAGAAGCAAATAAACCAGCGGGACTCGTGCAGGTCCCCCAGGCAGGATCGCACATCAGCCCCGGACGCCTCCTGCTCCTCTGCCTTTGCTCAGCTGTTCTCGAGCCCTGGGGGGAGACCCCCTTATCGCCCTTCTCTTGCAGAGACCGAGACTGAGATCAGCCGGAGGGGCAGGGAGCCCTGGCTGCACCCCCTCTGCAGCCCGAGCGTCTGCTACAGCGGGCAGGAGCTCCACGAGGTGCCTGGCCGTCCTGGGCTGCCCGTCTGCTGGTCCTTGCGGAGGAACCGGGCTCATACCCCACAACAATCATTTACTACCGGCTACTAACAAGATAAACCTGAAGGCGAGAGCAGCCTCATGGCACATACTACAGACAGGAAAAATTGCTTGCTGTAGGGTTTGCACAAAAGGAAAAAAGAACAAAACACCTAAAACCCACGCTGACGTCCCGCTCCTTTCCTAGAGACGGATTTTGAGCTCTTGAACACTGCCGGATGAGAAAAGGCAATCATGAAAGTCCAAGACGCTTTGCACCCAACAGTAAAAAACACATCCCAGAAACTGATGTTGCCTAAAGCAAACTCAGGGCTGCAGTCTGGAGCCCTGTTTGAGGATCTACGCAACGAAAGACCCCGGCGCAAAGGGGATACCCCCCCTTGCAAGCTCCTAGGTGTCCGAGGTGTCAGCTAAGAGGTGACTGGAAATTTTAAGAAGTTATGAACATCACCATTCAGTATTTCAGTACCAGCAAGAGGCTCTCACGGCTGCGGCGATACAAGTAGGGGCCATCCTTCACAGTTACTAACCGCCGCACCTTTATTTTTACAAGTAAACCCTGATTTAATAAGAATATTGTCTCCGACCTTCAATTACAGTTGTTCTTGTAAGAATAAAAACCAGCATCCCTCTGCCCAGCTATGTGGCTAAACTTAGACCTTCTACTCGAAGCAAACCCGGCGAGGAGGAGCGGTGGTAGCTCCAGGCTGCCTTGATCCCACTGTCCGTGGGGAGCCGTGTCGCTGCCTGTGCCACCGTACATCCCGGATCCTGCAGCAGCTCCCGGCACTGCCCCGTGTCTCACCCAGGTGCCCGTTGCCCCGAGGGGACACCGAGCATCCCAGCATTACCCCCCCGATGCATCCCAGCACCCGGGCTGGGGGTATCACCGCTCCCCAGGCACAGACACGTCTGCTGGGATTTCTCCCCGCTCCGACGGGGGGTTTGGCCCTTGCGCTGGGGATGGCGGAGGCTGAGCGGAGGCACAGAGACGTCCCTGCCCGGCCAGGAGGAGCTGAGCAGCCAGGGAGAGCTGGGGAGAAGAGCTCACAAACAGCCCCTGGGCTGAACGTCTGTCAGCAAAACATAGCTGCTGCTGCCAGCAAGTGTTTGTGAACAAATAGCTTCCACAGATACAAGGGTACAAACAACGCACAAGCAGGGGGAAAAGCACGTTTGCACCATTAGTCACAATTAATTATTCAATCCATTCCACAAAGGAAATGGGAATCACATTTAGGGCCATATATAAGAGGTCTCGCTTTTCCAAAGATCTCAGTATGTTGTGTTGGCCACTGAACGCAATTTATAAATGATCTCTTTTGAAAATACTCCTCTGTGCAGAGGAAGACCTTTCCAAAGCCGGGAAATGACCCGCTGCGTGCAGGTAGTTAGCATCCCGGCTCATTCCCTGGACAAGATGGTCAGATCTGGCCCCTGTGCCACGGCAAAACTCCCTCCAGTGACAAGCCATCTGGAGAGTTGTGTGCGCTTCTTTTTTTTTTTTTTTTTTTAAAAAAAAAGGCAAGTATTCCAACTGCTGGTATACAGTCAAACCAGAAAACAGCCTGCTTTAGAAACTGCAACTTTCATTTCACACCAAGCTGTAAATGCACTCTGCGGTTCATCCCCGTGCAAAGCTTCGGGCACCCACGGGGGCACACGACCGGGCTCGTGCCTGCTGCCCCCGCGGGACTGCGCCCCTGGGCACTCAAAGCACATCGCACAGCTGGAAACGATGGCACCGCTCAAGGGACAGCGGAGGCCAAGGGCAAGTCGAGACGGCATCCAAAAGCCGGTTCCCTTTCGCAAATGTCATGCTCGTCCTCGGACACGGAACGAAGGGCCCGTCTCTTCGACTTCCCCAGCTCAACACACGGGTGAAACAGCTCCAGCACCAGCACCCACCCCTGCCGTCCTCTCGCCGAAGCCTGGCCCCAGCCTGGGCTAACGCAGCCGCAGCCACCGGCCAGACGCTTCCAGCACACCCGCGGCGGCGGTGGGCAGCCGCCCCAGAGCAGCGGGGGGAGCACGGCAAGCCCCGGAGATGCCCCCCAGCCTCCGGGCAGCTGTGGGGCAGAGGAAGGGCTCTGCAAGATTTGGGAGAGCGAACCGACCACCCAGTCGACACCCAACCCGCTATTTGAGGTCACTTTCTCCCCCAAAATAAGCACAATTAGAAAAAGGACCGATTTTCATCACTTTGTTGTTGTTGTTAACTACAAATCAACTTAAACCTTAGGGAGAAATCTCAAGAGGTGGTAAGTACTGTTCTGAGTGTAATTTGCACTTCTTTTAAATAGGTTTCTCTCAAGATATTTTATGTCTTCAAAGGGAAATCACTTGAAAGTTAAGAGCAGAGTAAAAAAATTCCCAGACTCTATTGATCATCAGTGGTGGTAACATATAAAGACCCTCCAACAGAGCTCCTCTGAAAAGCTGATACACTTCGGTGTTTATGCACCAGGGTCTCTTCTGCCTGGTTGGCTCTGCAGTGACATTTTTTCCTTTACAATCTACTTCCACAGATAGACTGCAGTTAAAAAAAGAAAAAATATAAAAAAAATTAGACCCCCTCAGACACCTCATGTAGAGCCCAAGGTCCCATTTACACCCATCCACAGTTCACCGCGCAGCTTATCCGAGTTCACCCAAGTCTCCGGGCGAGCGCCTCGAAGCCTGGATGGGGATTTGGCCACCAGACTGGCACTCGCCTCCAGGAGAGGGGTGTCCCCAATTTCTCGGTCGGTCTGAGAGTCCCAGCATCTGCACAAAACACAACAGACCTTGGCTCTCTAACAGCCAGCCGTTTTTCATACGCTACACCCTGTTCCTCGTTGCAGGATGGAGGAGATGTTTGGGCTCAAGTGTTATTAAGCATTTACCCAAGTCTGCAGCATTCGTCAGCAGAATTGTTTCCCTTCCTTCCTCCACCACCCAACCTCCCTGCAGAGAGCCGCTCCGGCGCTCAAGGCTGGATCCAGCCCTGAAGGGTAATTATGCCTTCTCATTTGTCAGCGGCTGTTTTACCTGTAACCAGATGGGCTGGGGGGAATCTGAGCCGGGTGTCTTTTGTCACCCGTTAAATGACACCGTGTTGACAGGATTGTGCAGCCAGGTGGTAAAATAACATCCCTCGTCCATCAGGATGCCCGGGCGAGCGCTGCCGGGTGAGCCCAGCCTGAGCCGGGGCACAGGGCTCGGCCAACCTGCAGCCCACTCGGGGCAGACGCCCGCCCTCCAGGGATGCTCTGCACCCACGCGTGCACACATCCATCTCTCCTCGCCGCTTCCCTTGCTCCCACACCCAGCTCAGTCTAAAGCGGCAGCAGTAAATACGCACTAACATCTCAATTTAGTTTCCATAAAACCCACACAAGCAACTCTCTAACCCCGTGCTGCATAAAGCCAGCCAATGCGCAAGGAATAGTTCTACCATTTGTTTTTGCGATCTTCTCCAGGCAATCCCTTCTTACTAACCTTTGCAGAGATGCAGCACTGACAGGGGCGAATGGCCTCGCATAAACTGAAGCACAACGAAACACGCCATGGGCTCGGAGATTAAGCATCCGTTTCCCAATGCTGACATCACTCATCTTCCCCCCGCTCCGTAGCGGTGCCGAGCCAGCCTAATTTATAGGGCTTCTTTTTGTAATATTATAAACTTCAAAGCAAGTCTTGTACATCCAACAGAATTAACTTCAGTTATTCAGATGCCTGTTAACAAGCTGCTAAAAGCCATAATCCTCACACAGGACCAGGCAGTTGTAGTCTTTTGCTGGATGTTCCTTAAGCAATACTCGGGAAAAGTAAGGATTTTTATTCCACAGACACAATCTGCTGTCTTCATTTCCTAGGTTTTACTTAGAAGAAAAGATTATGCAAACCCTTGAAATATAGCAATATAAACCATAGCACTCAAGGCACTGCAAATTATCTTTTAAATTTGAGTTAATTTTCTATGCATGAAGGTGGTGTTGCTAAAGCGCTATTTTCTGTAACGTTCTGTATAAAATTTAGACCACTTCCATTTTGGAGCCTCTTCTTGTGGTACAAGCAAAGAGCAAGTACCAGTTTGCAGCTATCTAAATCTGAAACGCTCCTTGAGTCTCGGAGCATCTTAGGACGTATACGTTCTCCAAAGAAAAGGCAGCCCTAAGTTAAGTAAGGGGTGTGTTGGATGCGTGGTAAGCACGCGGCCCCCGGTCCCCGCTGTGGCAGCTTGACGAGAACGGGGCTGGATCCTCAGCCGGAGACTCCAGCTTCCACGGCTCAGCTGTGGCTCAGTGGGTGCTCAAAACCCTGCAGAAGAAAGCCCGGGAGAAGAGGGGAGGAGCGGCGCGCAGAACGCAGGCGGGCACGCCACGGAGCCGCCAGCGGGCTCTGCCCCACGGCCGGGACGGGGCGTCCCCCAGGGCACCAGCCAGGGCAGAGAGCCCGTCACAGCAACAGCAGCTCTCGGCCGGTCCCAGCCTTCTGTCGGAGAGTAAATTCCAGTCTTCCGTCACTCATTTCTTTCATTGAAACCAAGACCTGACCTTTTGGTCGAAAACCTCTGATCGGGTACAAAACACACAGTAAGAAGGTTGGCCCTAAACCCAGACATTTCATCTTAGTTTCAGTGTAATCGCTGAAGATTTAGGTTATAGCATGCAGTAAATTTTGCATCTGAACCTACAAAAACTGTGATTTCCTTGCCGATTGGGAACTGAAGCCAAGCCTCCCAAGGCAGCCGTGGGCACCGTTTGTGCCTCAGAGAGGCACAGCTCTCGGCTTAACCATCTCCAGCGCCGCCCCGCAGGACATGCATTACCCTCAGCAACAAAATCTAATCTCCTGCTATCTTCCCTCAAACAATTTATCCTTGCTGTTATGACCCTTTTCTTTTTTAAGGAAAGTAATGCTGGTTAAAGCAATCTACTATCTTATAGTACAAATAGAGAGAATTTAAAGGCTTTTCTCCCATCTCAAAAAATGTGTTTCATAGCACACCAGAAATTTTCATTGCGTTTGTCTTGATCATAAATAGGGGTCCTATTTTTTAAAGATAGCGAGAAAAGGCTGATTAAACTGCTTCACCAATCCTAGGACTCGAGGATGTGACTCCGAATTTCAGCAGAGCCCTGACACAAGCTGCAACCTTCTCAGATTACTTTCAGCCGAAATGTTAAGCGGAAATTTAAAATGAAAGGTCAACAGCCCCTCAGTACACCAAAGACATGAGGTTTTTCCCCTCCCCCACAAAAAATTAAAACAATAATGAGCAGCCCAACAACTGAGTCGTTATCCAGTGCAAGACTAATCGTATAAGCCTCCTACTTCTTACTATGAAAGGATAATGGGTGTTTTGGGAATGCAGAGTATTTTTATAGTCCTCAAACAACAGCAAACACTACCCTTCGTCTCACCGAAAGGTCAGGTAGCAAATGCTATTTCTAAGCCTATTGCATTGACTATGTACAGCTGCAGCAGCTTCTCCTTCCTATTGCCATTTGGAAGAAAGACAAGTGTTTAGTTTTGTGGTCAAAAGGACAC
This sequence comes from Elanoides forficatus, assembly GCA_025311575.1. Lineage (NCBI taxonomy): Eukaryota > Metazoa > Chordata > Aves > Accipitriformes > Accipitridae > Elanoides > Elanoides forficatus. The sequence goes on along the minus strand of JAOBAS010000047.1, from coordinate 14,599,275 downwards.
AAATCAGATGGCGTACAGTCATGTAACAGCGCAGGTTTTGATGAAAAAAAGACTAATACTCCCTTTTTAGTTGCAGATGCTTCTACACGGAAATTTAATTGATTTTCACAGATTGTTTTTAATACTCGATAAAGTCAGTGTGCCGCGGCTTGATTAACACTGCTGGATACCTGAATCGGGCAATGCAGCTGCACTCTGTACGTGGCAATGATGTAATCATGCAGCTTTAGAGATGTCCTAAATATTTCTGTTCACTTTAAATGCAAAGGCTTGGATCATATCTGATCAGCAACAGGCTTACTTTGAGCTGTAAATTTTGGCAGATTTTCCCTGCTTTATTTTTATAACATAAATAATTTTCGAATGTAGGTCTTGCACAGCCTGTCATTCACCTACTGCCTAAGGACTTGTTAACTCATCCCCCGCTAAGGGCTGCCCTTGGCACAACCAAGTATCAGCAAACACAGAATTACATTACTTCTCACTGTTGCTTTTCACAAAAGAAATGGCAAGTAGTTCAGCTTTGACTTATTTGAGGTCTGTTTGGCTGCCTGTCCACCATATCCTCGCGCTAAGGTGTACATGCAGCTATGTGGTTTCTTGTTAGATGTAATGAAGCTCATTAGAGGACCGCGTTCCAAGTCTGTATGTGCATGTCCACTGTACCTTTCACGCTCTATAATTAATAACTCAATAAAAATACTGTGAGATTCTGTTGTTAAGGGGTAGATTGCATCTGCAATTACCCTGTGTGCAACATAAAAGTTCCACTAAAATTTTAATTACCGTGTGAAGGAGCTTTCAGATTCCTTTGGCAAAACTTGCACACTTCTCCCTTTAATTAGAAGATACCTCACTAAGTATTAATAGCATTAAGCCACAGCCACACTCCCGTAGATCTGAAACAGTTTGGATGCTATCTGCTGGGAACCTCATCAACAGCTCTCACACCAGCCCCAGAATATGGGAAAGAGCTGAATGAATAATTCACTGTGAATCAGTCCCTTATAAATTTAGTCTCCTTTTATTGCCTGACAAACGGCTGCAAGCTGGTCCAATTTCCTCACGTTCATTTGTTTATTTGAATGCAACTGAGGAACCCAATTGCCGTTTTTTAAAACTGCAGACTGACCGCAATCCTTTGTGAGGAGCCTTTCGGATCCAGCACTCCATTTTCATCAGCTCTCAGGAAAAAAAAAAAATCAGGTCAGAAGAGACCTCTGGAGATGACTCTGCTCTCCAGTGACCTCTCCGCTCATCCCAGGGGCTCTCGGGGGGGGTGTTCAGCCACAACGTGCCGACGACACCGTGGGCATCCCCTGACGTCCCCCAGGCAGGAGGGCACAGCCACGTCCATCCGACAGCTCCATGCACCGGCTGTCGATAAAACAGCTCCGTACGTAGCGTCGCTACACCGTGCCGCCCCCCAAATGCCGGCCGGGCTGTAAGTCCTGCCCTCTGCCCGGTGCCCCTCGCCCTTGGGAATGAAGTCGCGTACTGAAAATTGGGTGAACGTGTCTGGAAGCGACCCGAGTGCTGCTTCAAGCAGAGCAACTCCAAAGCCTCCGCCAGAGCCGCCGCAGAGCGGCATTCACTATGATCCCAGCCGCTGCCCGGCCTCACCTGCAAAAAACTAGCCATTGCACTTCAACTGAATACGTGCCGGATATTTGCTATCGGCATATTTTTTCCCTGTGAAAGAACGTTCCAATAACTAAAAAGGCAATTACTGTTGCTGATGCACGTAATATTTCTTGTGCGGTTTATTGAAAATTATTTCCAGTTACTTAGTGTTTCAGCTAATCTAAATGTTACCTCTGGGTACCTGATCATCTGCGGCTGTAACAGAAAAAAGCGTTGTAGCAGAGAGTCAATGATTCACAAAGCAGCTGAGTAAACAGGGACTTAAATTATACCCACGTTTTCTGACCGGAGCTTTTTAGCTGGGCAGCCTCCATCTATAGGATGAAGCATATAATAGAGGCGAACTTTGCTGGCGTGTTTCCGACTCTGGAGAAAAAAAAAAAAAAGAAAAAGCAAGAAATGAAGTTACAAAAAGCAAGAAGCTCTATTGCTGTGCACACAACATCAGTCCACAACAAGATTTCACATCCCCTTGATATACATATCCAGTATGGGAGGAGAAAAGGGCGAAAGACCCAGGTGAGGAATATTTGCATTTCACAGAGGTTTCACAGAGCTCTCCACCGAGATGAAACAAAGTGTGGAATGATTATGGCACCTGCCATTAGCAGGAGAAATGGTCCACCCTCACCGCTCGCTGCTAAGTCCTGCTGTCTGCAGCCCCTTGAAGATACAGTGGGAATAAAGGCAGCAAGAGAAGAGCAACATTTGTTATCAGACTATTTCCATAGCAGGAGAGATTGAAAAGATGAGGGTTATTTAGCTTCAGGGGGAGACAGGATGGCATCATGAGGGATCAGATGTGCACGCACAAACAGAAATCCACAGTTCCTACACTTACAGAAGAATAAAATATACAAGGGGCATAAAACCTCACTCTTTAGGAAATACGCCCACTGATACCTGCCAGAGGTTTGAAAGAAATTTCTCCCATGGGTAAATTATCAGATAATTGTGCATTATGAAATGTAATATTTTCCTCGTACACAGCTGGTGCTGGCCCTGCCGAGAGGGGATACATGGATCCCGAGCCTGAGCCCCTTCTCCTCTCTCGAGCATTTCTAAGGGGAGTTGAACAGTAAAACCTTCCAGACAGCCACGAAAACAGGAGGGTTTGTGCTCCGGGTTAAGCAGCGCCAGGAGGGGAAAGCCCAGGCTCGACCTGACGTTTGCGGCTGCAGAAACCAGCCCCAGGAGCCCGGGCACCGCTCCGAGGTAGTTCTGCTTTCCCGAGTCCTGCCCAGCATCACCCTCCACCACCACAGCAGACGGACGGACGCAGACGGCGCTTTCCGGCATCAGCCGCGGTCGCCGGTCCCAAAACCTTTGTACCAAATTCCAGTAAGCAGCCTCCTTTCAGCCAGAGGGCTGGCTTCCCGCAGCAAAGCCGACCAGGTACTTCTTGTACTTTCTCCCAAGAAAGGCACCCAGCCAAACGTTATTTATACCGCAGGAAAGTTTTCAGGGGACCTGTATTTTTGTGGAGGTATGGGGAAGAGCTGAGGGATGCCTGGAGGAGACTCTTCCCCCGAGGGACACGGCGGGCAGGAAAGGCAGGTTTCACTCTGCCTTCGGGCAGGATACCAGCAGGTGAGGATACCGAGAGACTAGAGATGTCCTGGTCACGCCAGCATCAACAGACAAAGCAATCCTTGTGATGTGCAAAACATAAAGGAAGATTTAAAAGCTTCTCCAGCAGGAGCAGAGACATAAACCTTCAGAACACTAACTTACAGCCAGCTCTTGTCTTCCAGTAGATGTAAGAGGGGGAAAAGACCGCAACTACTAAATACCTGCATCCAGAGCCCCGACATGCACGGCAGCTATTATTATGCAAATGTTTTCTCTGAATCTCCATTTCTGATTGCCTTACAGGGCAACGCACCGTAATATTATAATTTCAGATCACGGATTTGCAATTTTAAAATATTAAATTATCATTAGCATGTTCTGGAACATTCCTTTTCCTGTGGTGTGAACTTGGAGCTAAATTTGCAGAGAACTATATTTGTATGCATAAATGTGACTATGCAATAATTTTTTTTTAATGAAGCAAATCAGTCAAGACAAATAATGTCAAATATCTTTCCCTAACTCGTCTTATTGCATGCATTTAGAAAATGGGACCTGCTGTAGTCCGAGCTAAGCACAGGAAACCCCAAAAGCTTCAGCTATCAGCGATTAGCAGTCCAGACAGCGATGGCGTAATTAAGAAATGACGAAATAAACGTTTGAAACGCAAAGGACAGATACGCGAAGTCAGTCTCCGAGTTTGGCAGCGCTCCCGCTTTCTGCCCGAAGGGATGCTCGGCTGGTTTCACCTCGCGGAGGTTTGCGCGCCGGGGCAGAGCGCCGGGAGGCAGGCGACGGCTTGGCCCCTTCGCACGGGGCAGGGGACAGGAGAAGCCACCGCGGTCCCTCGCACCTACGGATGGAGGAGAGTCAAACACACCGTAAAGGCGATGCGACCAGGGCTTTTCAGCTGAATTCCTTTACTGAACACTTACACCCCTCGGAGCAGCCAGCCAGCCTCAAATCATCCTTCCCACAGTCACGAGGCTCTTCCCTCGGGTGAGTTAATCCAGCACTTCAGGATGCCTACTCGCGCAGAACCAGAGCCTGCTGAATTTAGAGGTTAAAAAGTTTGTGGGGTTTTTGTTGGTTTTTTGTAAGATGAAAAGGCAAGATTTTAACAGTAATCATTTTTAGTGTTCTTTCTGTGGCACTCAGCTGTGTCGTAAATGATGTCCAAATGTCAGCATTAAAAGGCAGCGAAGTTTCAGCCTTCTGTAAAACACCTCTCACCTTTATTTATGCATTTGTTTGGATTTATGAATGCTAAGGTAAGGAAATAACTTACGCTTGGCATAATTTAAAACTACACGGCTCCTTATGCAGCCTTATTATCCTACGGTTATAAAAGCAGAGCTTAAAATCATCCCTGGCCTTTGCAAGTACGTAGCGAGCATCTCATTCCCTCTCAGGGAGCGGAGGTAGCACAGCCCATTTGTCACCCATTTTATCTCTGGTGTTTTCTACATTTACATGTGTATTTATCATCCTAACACCACAGCAAGAGCAAAGTGATTATTCTTAGCGTGCCGCTCGCAAACAGCCCCGGCGGGTTATCTTTTCCCCTCCACAAAGCAACTTGAAATCCGCAGCTCTGAGGCACGAGAAGGGCAAGTGCCAGGGAGGGGGTGGCACAGCCCCCCGCCGCGCCGGAGGGACTCGCCGCGCTCCTGAGCTCCAGCCGGGCTCTGCCGTCCCGTTCAGAGGTCCCACGTGTCCGAAGGAGCTCTGGAGGACACGGCAGCGGGAGGACGCCCGAAAGCAGCGGGGACACGGCAGCGAGTCCGGCTCGAGCATCGCTGCGTCCCCGCCGGCCGCCCAGCCCAGGCAGAGCAGGTCCCTGCCAGTTGTCCTCGCGGCAGGGGCTGGTTTGGCCAGCTGAGCATCTGCCAGCAACCGCCGTCCCGGTTATTACAGATACGCGGGGCAAGAGGGCCGCAGGAAGAACCACGTACAGGAGTCGGGAAATCGGGATAAAGGGGCAGCAGGGCACATCCAGCTCCCGTTCTGATCCGCCTCACCACACGTACAAGCCTTAGAAAAGACAAAACCTTGACACGTCTGTCAATCCACGGCCTGGAACAAGAACGCTGCCTTTGGAGATAGCTCCTGTTCGTCAACAGCCGCCACAATTTTATCTTGGGAGAGTATTTCTGTGCCTGTGAATATTTGTTTTGTAGCTTTACAGAGTGTTAGGCCAAAGGCATTTTCACTTGAATTCTCTCTCTCTAGTGTCTGGAAACAACTCCTTTAGAAGGCAAGAAATCTAACTTAATACTGTATGCTTTAAAAACAACCATCCCTATGCAGGGAGGAGGGGAAAGCTTAGGAAGAGCCTGTTTTCACATAGCAACTGCAGACTTCTCTCATGCGCTATTGTAAGAAGGCTCATCAATAAAAAGAAATAAATGGATCATTGCTGTCTATATCAAATCTATTTTAATACAGAGTATTGCGGCAGAGGCAGCAGACTCCCAGCAATTCAACCCTAAAACACAAAAGGGCAAAGCAGAGCTAAGTTGTGCTATGAAATGCAATTTGATTTTGCATAAATCAAGTTTTGCCACACACTTCTGCCCAGAGCGAGCAGCAGCGTGGCGAGAGGAGACAATTACGTCTCTGTGGGAGCAGCGGCAGCTGGCAGGACCCTGGGAGCCACGGACGAGCTGGTTTCAGATGCAGCAGCCCCGCTCGCCCTGGCCTACGGAGAGTTTGCTCACTGCCGTCATAACTTCACAGCTTCTCCGTAAATTTACCGACAGCAGCAATGTCCCGGGGGAGGACTGAGGCACGTCTCCCTTTACAAGGCCAAAAGTCCCCAGCGGAGGCTTTAGCCCGGGGTTTGCTGGGCTGCACAGACACTCAGAGATCCCTCCGTCCCCGCAGTCCGTCCGGGGGACGGGGGCAGCCCTCCCGTCAGCCGGAGCTCTGCCCTGGGATGCGCTCCCGCTTTGCACCACTGATTTAAGCTGACCTGACAGGCTAAAACATTTCACCATCTTGCGAGGGATTTCTTCCCGTACCCCCAACCCCCTCGCCAGGTTCAAATCAACCGTTTCTGCTGCTTTCCTCACGCTGCGCTCGCATCTGATCTAATTTCTCTATTCCCCATAGCTCCCTTTATCATCTGCTTGTTCGCTCCTCTGCTGGCAGCACCATGTTTTCGGTCGGTGTGCCTTTTCTCTCTTGCTCTCCTTCCTCTGTGCCCTGTTCTCCAGCCAAAGACCAGAGACCCACCGCGCCGGGGGACACGCGGCCGCGCCGAGCACAGGCAGAGACACACAGGTGGGAGATGAAGAAAGGAACTGGCATGGCAGCCCGAATGGCTGTGACTTCTCTTAGTTCGTAATAAATTCTTTTTCAGAAGCCCGTTGGTTGGATTTTAATCCTTTTAGCGCGCACTGTGTTGATTTTTTTGTATGCTGGCAGTTTCTTAATTAAATTGCCATGAAACATGCAGTCATATGATTACACCAACTTTATTATCTGTATTGGCCCTACTTGTAATCTCATCAAAAGAGATAAGGTTATTTTGGCTAGACCCAGTTCTCTAAACCTCATGCAGAATACCAATTACATTGTCCTCCTGAAGCTGCGTACTGGAGTCCCTTTCCAGAGCCTGCTTTGCTCAGGAGCCATGCCGAGCTGGGAGGGCTGCGCTCCCCGTGCCGGTCCCCCAGTGCTGCCGTGCCTGGCTCCGCACTCGCCTTCCTCCTGGAAACTTCCTCCACTTTCCAAGTCCCGTGGAGGATCAGCAGTGACGACGCAGAGCGCCTGGCCAGCTCTTCTCAAGCACTTGCTTGCAAATTACCGGACCTGCTGACTCAAAACCCAACATTCTAGATTTCATAATCGCTGCCTAACAAAGTTCCAAATTTCTGCTGGAACAGAACCAATTTATCCCTCATTCTGTGATATAACAACATCCTCTGCTTTTTTTTAAAATAGAGGACAGAAGTATTTTCAGCAAACGCCTTCCCTTTTTTGCCTTTTCTACCCACACGACCAGCAAACACTATTGTCGAGATCCCCGTGGCTTGCCACAGAGACAAACTCCCGTCTGTTATTCCAGACGCTGCTGGGTGCCAATGTCCTTTTTCTCCCTTTGTAATTTTTGCAAAGCCTCATTTATAATTTATGGTCATTTCTATCCACTTCCCCTTTTTCCTCTGTGAGTTAATTTTTTAAAAAGCGTCTACTCATGCTCGTGACTTTCTGGGCACACAGATACGTGCCCGTAATTCCCAAGTGCACACAGCTGAATTTTCACCGCCGTGAAACTGGCTTCTTCAAAGCAACAGGTAGAAATATTACTGGTTGGGACATTGATTTGCTTACATGCCAAGGCAATTACTGGTGATCTATTCAGCCAAGCAACCATTAGCTCACTTCATTTTCTCTAAATTTGTGATCATTTCTCCCTGCTCACTAAGCCGACTCTGAGCGTGGATCCCCTCACCGGGGTCACCAACAGCCTCACGGGAGCATTTCACAGCCCCAGCAGCTTCTCCCAAATCTTGAGCGCTGCAATTTTAAAAATGCAAACCCAAGACATCAGAAGCTCCAAGTAAAACAAACAGCAGCGACCTGCTGCAGGCACAGGCAGCGACTCACAGGGGGTGGGGGGCTGCCGCGTCTCCTGCTCTGCAGTCGGATGGGGTCAAAGCATCCAGTCCAAGCCTGACAACTTTAATTACGATTATACAATGTATTATGTTGGTACTTCAGTCACCTTCATAAGAGAAAAGTCTCACCTGCTAGACCCTTCTTTGCAGTATGAGCTCAGAGCTCCCGTGGCCGCATGAAATGCGTTTCCTCCAGGAGAGTTCCCAAACACCCTTCCCCGTCCACCTCCCTCCTGCCGCGCTTGACACACTGAAGCTGCAAAGAGCTGGAGAGGGCTCAGGCAGCCAGCCCAGGAGGCCCTTGAGAGAAGGGTTTCTAAACCATGTCGTTCAAGGGAAAAGAAAATACCGCCTTTGGTTTTTCCCCCTTGGTGCAGTCCCCATCCCACAGATAAACCAGGTGGATGGCACCGGTACCCTGCGTGGATGGGGACCACGGGTACCTCCTCAGACCATCTCCCACGGCTGGAGTACCACGCCGGGACCCAGCCCTGCTCTCTCGCAACTGCCGATCCAGATGGATCCAGGCTCGGCTCTGCAACTCCTGGTGTGACAGATACCTGCAGACCTCCAGAACAGCAAGGCAGGAATTTTCTGTCTTAGGAATCACCGTTCCAGCTATGATCTTTAACTTTATCACTTCCTATATTGATTTTGATTGTAGTCAAAGTATCTCTTGTCCTAAACATTGCTGAGTACCCTGCCAGGAGGAAAATAAAACTCTCTTTACAGCCTGTTGCCAGAGCAGCGTAGCACGAGCAGCAGGGCTCAGCAGACCTGCTACCCCGCGGACCTGCCTCCCAGCACCCGGGATCATCCCGGGATCACCCGCAGGCTTCTGTTCCTCCCCAAAAGCACTGGAAGTCCCTTCTCATCTCACATCCTCACATCTCTTCTGCAGGCAGATCTTACACCTAGACTAAGGCAACCGTGAATTTACTTCTCCATTGGTGTTTAGGGGTTTTTTTCAAGGCAGTGCACCTCCCTGTGAACACGCTAAGGGAAAGGGGACGCAGGGGATGGAGCGAGCGAGGTGGGAACCTCCAAAACGTGCTTCGCACGGCAAGCCAAACCCTTGCTGTTTGCCCGTAGCCAACTGATGTCAAGCAGCTGCAGCTCAGGTTTCTCAGCTCAGGCCACTCTGCTGTTGGGTACCGATGCTCGAGGTGCGGATGAACTTCACCGCTGGTACAGAACTACCATCCTGGTATCAAGTGGGAAACAGAAGAGTTAACACAAACATAACGTCTCCTCCGCACACAAGCGCCCAGCACTGGCTCCGCAGAGCAGCACGCACCAGCAGCGCTGCTGTTGTTCCCATTCTATCTTTACGAGTCTGAAACAAATCACTTTTAAAGTGCATCAGTGCCAGTCACTTCTGAGAGCCCGCTCAGCCCCGGCGCAGCGCGTGGGCGGGTTTTGTCACAACACACGACGATAACTAAAGACTCTGCTTTCAAACACCTGGAACCCAAATCCTAACAAGGGTTGTGAGTTTAAAATACTAAAGAAAAGCAAAAGTGAATACCTGGAACAAAGAGGTGCCCTCCTGTGCATCGGGAGCAGAAGGGGGCTGCCACAGGAAAGCGAGAGCTGCGGGGACTTCTCCTGGGGACACCCTGGCCAGGACAGGTCTGTCTTGGGTAACAGAGCAACGTATCGTTCCACGTAGGCTTAATGTGACATCCCTGGTGCCTCTCCATTAATGCTAACCCCAGGGTCTCATCCCCGGTGCATTTTACTACTGCTGTGAAAGTACCTTTGAACTTCAGCTATTTTTAGCCAGAAATGGGACTCTGCACAGAGGTACCCTGGAAGGGAGCTGTATGATAGGGCTGTATGTGCTCTGCTGTTGCTGCTATTTAGTGATAGATTTTGACACTGGGAGTGCATTAAAAAAAACGTTTAGCCATTAACATTGACAACAGAGTAGTAACACGGAGCCTTGTAAAGTACCATTTAATCTACATCGGTTTCTTGAAGCACACTGCGATCCAGCAGCTAATGCTGCCCTGGTGAGTCTATACTTACTGTAGGCAGAAAAGGGAAGAGGCAGCAAGAGTACCTCGCCCTAAAACACTAACATCCGCGTATCTCTTTCCTATACAATGTGTGGCCACATCTACCACAACGTATTTTAATTGCTGCTGTTAACACGACATAACCGGGTACCAAGGCAATCTGCGGAAGGTCTATGTGTGCACATACAAAAAACAGAATAGCACCTTCATCATCTTTGCAACTGAACCACAAAAAGGATTTCTTTAGCCCAATTTTTTTTCTCCTCAAGCCAAGGTTCTCCTACCAAACACCAGCACAACCTGCAGAATAATAGTAACGTTTGAGCAGCCACTAAAAACCGTATAGCACGCGTAGACCACGGCAGAGCAGATTCTCAGCAGTTGTGGGGAAGGACATAGGAACAACAGGTAGGACATGCCCTCCTCCTTCATCCTCTGAAGTATTTACAGGTTACTGTCACTTGGCAAGTAAGCAGCAGCAGTGGCAGAACATACGAGAGACAGCGTTGCTAGCAAACATTGCATTCCCTTCAATAATACACAACTAACATCAGCACTCCCTGACACACGAGAACCCTGTGTAGGCTTTATTTCCCGCTGAAGCACGTCCTTTCCACTCCTCCATCCTGGAAATGCCTGCAGCATCTTGTGCTGGGAGCTAACAGCAGACACAGAATATTCCAGCTCCTTGTGTTCTAGCGCGGCATTTATTTTGTTAAATAGAGTATGTGCTTTTCCACTGCATTAATATTTCAGACACAGGATTGCCTTTCTGAGCACACACATCTTGATCCTTAAGGCGCTAATGTGCCAATAGTAAACAATGTTTATTATTCCTTCAGACAAGCCATCATTTTATGCAGTTTCCCAGCGAAGGATGGCCCAACTGGAAGCAGATTAACCCGAGCACCACTCCAGCCCCACGCAGACAAGGAGTATTGATGAGGCTGTCAATACCGCTCGCCCGCTTCGCTCGGGAGACAGGGTGAGAAATTCCAAAGAGCACTCGGCTCCGGAGATGAGCCAAAGGGCATGGCACTTTATTTGTTCTCCCCAGTTTCCTCTGCATTTGAATTTTAATACACTTTGCCTCTGCCCTCCCCCTGCCGTTCAGGCTTCACCGCAAGCATTTAAGCATCGTTCCTTCATCTCACGACATGAACCAACATTCACACGACATCTTCCTGGGCTTCTCTTCCCACAGACCCGGCGTATTTCTTAATTTTAAATGAAAAAGCAAAGCACCATCTGAACACCTGAAGCAATAAAGATTACAATGGAGAAAAGTGTTATAGCAGCTTGAGGAGCAAATGTGGTGATGAATATGCAGCTCAGGGTGGAATCTGAGAGCAACTTTGCATATTTGGTAATTTTCCTGCAGGATTTTCAAGGAGAAACTTGAAAATAAATGGTAACATCTTCCTAATGGCTCTGAACACTTCTATATAGAGATGAGGACTTGGAGCTAACTAAGAAAGCTTAGCTTTTTAAATTTACGAAGCAGCTCACCAAAATGATTGATACATGCCCTCTCAAAGACAGAGCTGGAAGGAAGCGTTAAACTACGGGTGATCTAGAGAGTATCCAGCAGCAAAGAGGATTCCCACTCCAGAGAGAGGCAAGATGCAGAAGTACAGAAAAGGAAGAACTCATCTCTGGGGCACAGACTTTCAGTCGCATTGCAGCAAGTACAGTACATTTTATTTTTCTTCTCCTCCTGTTTAGCAAGCTCTGTGGCACCAGCCACTTCCCAAATCACTGGTGCCCTCTGACCCTCTCCGATTCCTCCTACCCTCTTCCCTGTGCAGAGGGCAGCAGCCATTGCTGAGCATATTAAGCAGCTGGTAAAGCAGCCACACGACCGCAAGAGCTTCTGATCACAGGGCAGCAGCCTCAGTTATTTCTTTGCAATACCTTTGAGGGGTGAATGGCATTTGAATAGTGATGCTTTGTTGATAAAAGTTACAGGAGCTTGATGCAAGACAGAGCTGCGGGGTGCTCTGAATCTCAGCCTTTTGACAGACTCTCCCAACTCCTCAAACAGGGTTCTGCGCGAAGGTGCAGACGCTGGGTAGCTGCCTTCTGGTTCTCCCACCCACAGATGTCATTTAAAAACAACAACAACAAAATCAATCCCTTCCTTTCAACGTTGTGCTTGAAAGACGCGCAGCCTGTGCCACCGAAGCAGAGCAAAAAGGTCGATGGCTGCGAGACGCTCCCCGTCTCCGCGGCCGGCACAGAAGATGCTCCGGGAGGAGGGTGCCGGCAGACGTGCCCCTCGCTACGCAGCCGACCCTCCCCACGGTGCCAGGAGGAGGTGGCAGAGGAAGGAAGGAGCTGCCGTGGCACAACCCGGGCATCCCCCTGCTCCACGGACGCCGCAGGAGCCGGCCGATGCTGGCGACAATTAAAAAGCATCAGGAAGAGGCTGGTCCAAAGCCGGTGCAGATCAAGCGTCCTGTCTGGAAGGGGTCTGCCAGTTGTCCCCCCCACACCTGAGAGCAGGCAAGCGAGCAAGAGAGGAGGCTTGAAATATCCTCCCTCCGCCAGACAGCACCGCACGCTTGGCCACCACCTGCCTGATGCAGCCAGCAATCGCCTGGAGCGTATTGCATCACTCTGCCCTTTTTTGTGATTCTTTATCTAATCAGTCATCCCGTTTCTTCTTTGTTCCTTCCGTGGGGGGAAAGGGAGAGCCAATGCACATGAGAAATGCTTGGCACATCGCGGCAGCACAGCAAGCTATTACCTAGCGGGGATTTTATCAGACATCCGTGTTTGGACGCTTGATTCCAGTAGCAGAAACGGAAAGGGAGTTTTCTGATACTTCAGGGGGCAAATTAAGATATTCATTTGCTTTAAGAATTAAAATATTCAAATGCGTGATCTTTCAGGCATTGACGACAACCAGTAAGATCGGTCTCATCTCTTACTTACCGCTGCGTGGAAGCTAACCGATATCTTTAAAGCAACCTCCTGTGATACTCGGCATCACAGTATGCAGAGAGCTCGTTAAGGCATTTTCTCATTTGGGCACCTGCAACTTCATTACGAGTCAATATCCCAAGGCCAGCTACTCAGATCAGCTCTACCCTAAGGTGAATCCCGGGTAGGAGAGCAGTACCTGGCAGTTTCGTGGGGCTGGAAAGGAGATCAAAGGCACAGCAGACATATCAGACAAAGCCAGAGACACAGTTGCACAAAGCACATAAAATAAGGGCAGTATTTTGCTGTACGTCAAGTTGGAAGCAAAAATGTGTTGCAAACACTCTGATTCTTTTGTCTTTTTTCCTCTACACTTGCCCTTGGAAATAATACCACTTAATATTGCGCGACTGACATCAAATTATTTTTTATTCCTGGCAAAGTAGCACAGAAGAAAAGAAGAGTTACCGGTTGACGATTTGGAGAAGGAGACAAGACAGCGATTGGAACCGACTATTCCTGTTTGGCAAGATAAAAACATCCCCCTTTCATACGCTGTTTCCCTCTATTTTCTTACAGAGAAATGTCTTATTTTGCTTGCACAAAGGAGCCAAGATTTTAGTGCCTGGCACAAAGACTGCGGATCTTATTCGGCTGCACTAGAGAGGCAGCAGATAAATCCCCTTTCTCTCTAAGCTCTGGCTCAGTAAGGGTAAGGGCACTGCTGACCAAAACAAACCACGCCACGGAGGAAGATGCATTACCAGCACGGTCCAGCAGCTTGCGATCGCTGGTTTCCAGTACGTTCTTCTGCAGGTACCTTCACCAGCTCCGAGCGTGAGGCTCGGGGCGTTCGGCCCACCGCTCGGCTTGCTCCCCACACCCCTTTGCTCTGCCTCTTGGGGCGGGCAGAGCCCCAAAGCCCCAGCAGCTCCCAGGGCTGCACCAGTACCGAGGCTCACCAGTGCCCATGCTCCCCGTCGGCTGGTGCCTCCTTCAGAAAAACCGAAGGAAACCAGCGCTCGGGAGCACGGCGGGATCCAGGCTGTGCAAGAAGCTTCCCCACGCGGCTCTCCCCACACCGGCAAGCACGCTGAGCTGGGTGGAAACACTGAATTGTTCCGATTAAGCTGCATGCACCATACCAGTATGGAATTTCTATTTTTTGCAGTGTTTCACTTGTCCCCATAAAGTTCAAGTCAATTCAAAATGCACTCTGTGCAAAAAGTGCGGTTACGTTGTGGTTTTATTGTGTGCTCTGATATTGACAGTATTTTTTTTTCAATCAAAAAGCTGAAACAAAGCAACTTCAGAAGATTAAAAGAAAATTTATCTGCATAAAATTTAGACTTCTGAAGTTGATATTTTTCCCTGTGAAAAGAATCAGTTTTGACCATAGAGTGCTTTTTAAAAGAAACAAGGGGAAGGAAAAAAAAAAAAAAAAAAAAAAAGCATTAACTTCTGTAAGTGAAACTCTTGGTCTGAAAATGAATACCTACTGGCTCAACAAGATTTAACTGGTCAGTGAGATGATGACTCATGGCCAACGACCTCTGACTAAAAATGAAATAAATACACACATACATACAGGTAGATGGTAGGGCATGTCCAAGTATGACAGCCATAGTCCCTTGGCAAACCAGAGCTGACTCTCACACACACAGAAGTGAGCAAGACTACAGGTGTCAGGCCTTGAGGCAGTGCATAAACTGCTCACACACAGTTTTTTGTCTTCCAGATGTGTATGGCACTGTATGAATCAGCCACATACAAATGTATTTCCAAGTGTTTGACTACCTAATAACAGAACACATCTGACCACCTGCAGGCAGCCAGGCACTCACCACTCTAGAGCTGCTGCCACAGACGCAGATGACTCAGAAAGGGACAGAGGTCCAAAGCTGGCACCACAAGCTATGAAACTAAAACTGCGGTCTCCCACAGATTTATCTCACTCACAGGGATTCTTGCGAACAGAAGAAGAACAAACTGCTGCTGGATCTTTTCACATGGTCAAGACATTCACAACATTATGCAATCTTTATGAATGCTTGGAAGATGGTCAGAATGTCCACCATGACTCAGATGGCAAGGCCATCTAGCCCAGTAGCCTGTCCCCAGTCATACCTTCTAGCTTACAGATTCAGCAGAACAAGAGAAGGACATGCACATATTCCTTCGACCAGCCTCCGACCACATTCAGCTCAAAGGGATTCCCTGTGGTTTGACTGTTTATTCATCCTCAGTGGATCTCCCTCATGTATTTGTTAAGTCTTCACTTCAACACATATAAACTCTATGCATCCACAAAATCCCTTAAAAAGGAATTCCACAGACCTGTGACTCATACCCTGAGGTCTCTCCTACTTTTGTTTGTTTTCAGTCTGGCTCTCGGCTTCATTTGATGGCCCCTAGTTTTTGTATTGGGACATACAGTCAAATCCTACCCAGTCTCTCCCTCTATGTCATTTCTGCTCCAGAATGAAGACCCCCAGCCTATTCACACACTCTCTGTACGAGCTGTTCCCCACCTCTGATAATTCTCATTATCTCCAAATTTTTCTTTCCCTTTTCTACCATACACATTTGGAAAAAAGGAGGCTGGTACTAGATATAATCTTCAAGATATAGGCTGTGCAAGCCTGTCAGGGATGTTGGCTACATATGTCTTGGCAGCATCCTTTAAAATCTGGACCACCATTGCTACTACTACATATAGCAAATCAGAAGAAGTGTAGTACAGGAACTCCTGCTATAACTCACCCCTTCATATACAGCACACATCTATACCTTGAACCCTCCATTGGCTACCCGGGGGGTCAGAGCATGCCCCCTGCCACAGGCTAGTGGTCAATCAGCTTGGTATATAACTCTATAATGGTTAGCATGAACCGTTACCTAAACTTAGCAAATAGTTCACACAATATATCAGAATTTACTTTAAAAATGGCTTGACATATGCTGGCTGTATAATTTCATTAGCTGCTACAGTGAAAAATACTAAGAAAGTTAAGATCATGTAAAAATGGGAAGTTGGCTTTATGCATGAACAGTATATCTAGGGTATATAAGCAGTATATAATCTGCACAAGCATGATGGGAATGCAGGTCATGTTAGAAAGGGGGAGGAGAAGCTGAATATTGTGATCATTTTTCCTCTAATCATTTGTGACTTAAGAGTCACAGATCCTAAGATGGAGTGTGAATTTTATGAATACAGAACTAAAGACAGCATGGGTTACCCCAGTCTAGACACTGCAATTGCAGGCAGACCTGCAACAGAGATCTAGACCAGAAAGTTTTGCAGAACTTCTGCAACATCTATACACTAGAAAATGCCTTGTACTCCCATAAAAAAAGCTAAAACTTACCCTAAAAATTAAAAGCCACCAATTATACTACACCACTGGAAGACAGTAGGGAAGATGGTGGGCATTATAGTCTGCTTGCTAAGACATTTTAGCAAGGAGATGCATTCCATCTTTAAAGTAATAGAGTAAATTAAAAGTTTTTCTCTTCCTTTTCCTTGCTTACACTTTTTGTACACAAGCACCCCTACTCCCACTCTAAATCCTCTTGTGAGAGATGACTGGTGCTTGAAGTATTTTAAACAAATTCCATGCTCTTCATCAGATTTGGTGTGTGCAGACTTTGCGGCTGCATGGTCCTCCATTTATGGCAGAGATTAAAATAACATTAAGAGAAAAATACAATCAGGACTAGTTAATACTACAGAACAAAGTAGAAACCAGAAGAAATTACCTAAAATTTGGCCTTCCTCTTTTCACCTGTTAGAGGCATGCTTCTGACTATTCATTTCCTATCTGGCTAAAAACTTAAATGCAACAAGTAATTTTATCGAGGAGATGCAAAAATTCCAACCCCATTTTCATTTGTTTGTAGTTCATAAATGTGACCATTCAGTTTTAAATATTCAGAGAATGTTTGGTTGCAAGTACTCTATCACCCAGAAAACATTTGCAAGCCATTGAATGAAAATAAATACACAAACTGATCACTTTGTGAAGAGATTTTTAGTGTAGAGAAAGAATGTTCATCATTAGTGAAAAACTGTTTTTAGCTTTCAGATTTAACAACACATTTATATTGAAAAAGATAGTGAATAGTATGATTTAACTTTACCCTGTTCCTTTTAAGGTCACAAAGACAGGTTAAAGTGTGAACCCTAAAATAAACAGACGTAATTCAGGGTAAATGCAGGGTTTCATTAAAGTATCATTCCTGTCAAAAGGGAAAGAGAAAAAAAATAAAGGCCTCAGGTGGGCGTTGTCTAAAGACCAGCTGTACGGTACATCTTTCCTTTTAGGGTATAATACTATTTAACTTGTCAGGAACTAACACAGATGTATTTTTAGCACGTTAAACTTCTGGATTACACACATAGTTAACATACATTCATGGAATGTAGCAGAACAAATCACACACACTCCATTATAGGTCCACCCTGAAAAACCAAGCGAGGAGAAGGAAGTCCAAAGTAACGAAGTACTTCTATTGAAACAAAAAGTGTATCTGTGTGTGTATAACAAAAATTAAAGTGTCAAACAAATGAGGCATTTTTCCCTGTTCAGTGACTAGGCATTTTGAGGACTCGTATATTTCTGAACAAGAATGTTTAGAAAAATTGAATTTATTTGTACAATGAAGTGCCAGTTGACTTAAAGCAGCAAAACTTTCTAATACAAACATGACCAGCTATTAATTTAGGAAGTTAATAAAAGTAACAATTAAAAAATTGATCCAAGCTTGCCTTAAAGGACTCTGATTCTTCCCTAAAAGGAAGCAATCCCTAATCCTTTAACTTTTCCACATCAGTGAGCCCTAGTGTAAACTGAAAAAGCCTTAATAAAAGTGTGCTATTAAAAAAAATAGATCAGTATGGGTTAGTGATAGGATTCAGTGTTATAAATCTTGCATAGGAAAACACCATGTTGAAGATTACAGTATGTGAAAGTCTGTTTCCACTTATATTAAATAAAAGTTGTCTCTTCTGTCTATGAAAAAAGTTGTGTTGCCAGGGATTTTATGACAAGTTGAAACTAAACAATCATTCCTTAGGACTCCTTGCCTTTTTATTCATATGTAGAGCTAACTCAAACAACTCAGCTTCTCAAATGTTGGAAAAAATAAAGACCCCACATGAATTTTCAACTGATTGAAGGCAAAACTTGCAAAAATCAAGCACTCAAAAATTAAGCTAAGTTTATCACATTATCCTGATGAACCATACAGAAAGACGTATTTCATCGCAACAACTCAAAATCTGATCCAGGAATTTCTTTAGGTATTATAATGTATTTCTACTGATACCACATGTTAATTGTATCAGCTTGAAAACATTTACTATCAACTAGCAATACTTTGGTAAATTCTGCTTCCTGAATAACATCATAGAGCTTAATAAGTACTCACTGCCAATATACAATAAAACTGTGTACTGTGAAGGTACATTTAAGACTGCTCAATACGTTTCCTTAACAGGTATACTTCTCCTTTTCCTACCTCCATACAGTTTGTACTGTGCTTTTGCTTTGCAGTACTTGAGACAGATTAAATGCAAGTTAAAAGCCTCTGCATATTATATAGACTGATACTGAAATACCATTCATTATCAGACTTTGCCCATATTAAAATCGCTCATCCTTAGTACTGAGTAATCATGCTGAAAAAGCCCTAAAAGTGATTCTGGAACAGCCTCTATATGGGTATTCTTCCAGACAAAAACAAACTAGAACCATTCCCGTTTTATGGCATGGGCAAGTAACAAGATCATTAAAGAAACCTAGTGTTGTTAACCAATTTACTGCGCTTTGAAAACTCTGTCCTCTTTCTGTCACTTATCTGACATGTTATCTTTGCTTCTCAGTGACTGGATACACAGCCCGTTATCTTTCAAGAATATGTCTGTGCTTCAAAAAGTGTATTTTTCACTTAGGTTGGCTAATCAGTGACCAAACTTAGAGTATGGAAGACAAGACAATGAACTAAGGGTCAAACTGAAGTCTGAACTCCACTTAATACTTGTGAATTACTTTGTCTTTACTGCCAGCCTCAGTTAACAACACTCACTTTCCACACAGGCATAACTTGAACCCTCAGAATTTTGGATTTCACATGGGATTTCAGAATTTATCTAAGTAGGGGTAGCGTGAACAGGAAAAAGAAGCACAACTTAAGTGGCAGCATTAATATAATTCAGTGTAATGCAAGGATGTTAAATCTTAGGTGAATACCCATAAAACAGACCCAAGTATACGGGAACTACACCAAATTTTGAATGACTGCGGCCACATGGTGGTCTAGTTTCCCAAGCATCTCCATGTAGATTAGTGCCCAAGGTTGCATCTCAGACCCATGGTGCTAAAGCACACCGGTTTATCTGGACAGGGAGGCGGGTTTTAACTTGGATCAGATTAACGCACTAAAGGCACTGGGTCTTCCCTACTAAGACCTTTCTAAATATGCTAGTTAGCATCTTCAACTGCCAGCCTAGATGAGGCTTCAGGGTAAAAGAGGCAACGATAAAACAGCCAGTACTCCTGCAGTGTTCTGAAGACATGCTGCCATTTTAGACATTTTTTTCTGGCTACTTTTGAGCAGCTCTGCTCCAGACAATCTGTTTTCAATCCCACCTTCACATACTAAGCATCCTCCATTGGCTGTAAACGCACACACACAACTCTGGGATGCAGATTCTGCGATGAGGCACGCACGCGTGGCTGAGGTCTGCCTGCAGACCAAAGCCTGCAATTGCTCTGGATGTGGATTTCCCCCGCCCAAGAGAACCTTGAGCAATGAAAATCTGAGAGTGCCCAAGACATTTAGGGGCAGAAAGCGCTCCAGTGCTAAGAGGTGCAAATCTTGGACATGTCAGGCTGCTTGGTTAGACACCGATAGTTTCAGTTTTGTGACTTTGGCATGCTGAAGCACACAAAACAAAGACCACGACGAGGATGTTTCTTAGCTGGACATACATGCTATGCGGGAGCACAGAAAACGCCTGGCGATGGTGTTCGCTCTGGATAACCCATTACATTCTCTCTAGCGTCCCAGTGTCTTGTTGCATCGCCTCCAGTACAGACGGCGTGCACCGCAAAGAATCGGCAGGAGCCACGGTGCGAGAAGGGAATTAACACGGCCCCGACACCCGGCTGAACACAACTGGAACAATTAAGCTCTTTGGACCGACCTCTAACCACGGCGCTCACACAACCGGCGTCAAACCCAAGCGGCACCAACCCAACCCGGGCAGCACCAGGGCAGGAGGCGACAACCCGCCCCGGGGAGCCCCCAGCAGCCATCTCCTGTTACATCTA
>JAOBAS010000047.1:14559276-14575758 GCA_025311575.1 Elanoides forficatus | reverse complement strand
GCTAATCATAAAGCTAATAGGATGGACCCTCGGCCACCGACACGGCACAGGTTCCTGTGCCGCTCTGCACTTGTATGTCATGTGTGAGCTACAGCTGTAAACGGCTGTTCTTCTCCATCACCTTCCATATCTAGAAATACTACATGCATAACCACCTGTAGCACATATCACTCATGGCTCGGAACACGCTTAACCATTTGTTATACAATATGGAGGAGCCGATAAAGAGTTTTCTATAAAACACAAACAGCATTACAACCTGCAGTAAGGTGTTTTTAAGCTGGAAGGGTGCTCTGCTGTATTTCTCAATTTAGACATGGAAGGAAATTGCTTGAGTGATTTATTGGGCTGTGCTGTTCTCAAGCAGCTGTTTAAATATTTGTGCGCTCCCCACAATTTCCAGCAAGGACACTTGCACTTACAGAAACAGCTCGCCGAGTGATCTGGTTCACAGGAATACTTTAGTTCTCTGTTCACACCTTCCTCGTTATGCAAGCAATTGCAGGTATCCAACTCTGAACTGATAACCAAGGTGCACATTAGGAATGTTGAAGCTTTCAAAAGACTGAACCCAGGCAGAGCCAGAAAACACCAGAGTAGCTTCATAGATAGGATAGTTAAAAACAAAAAAAAAAACCCAGTACGATTCAAGAGGGAAAATAGAGGCCAATTCCTTCTGACTAATGCCACAATAAAGTCTATTAATTCACAATTATTACAAACCTGGGCATAATGAAGACTGATAATACAGTTTTTATAGAGTTTATTCCACTGATTAGGAAGAAAAACATGGAAATGAAAAAGTTATGAGATCTCATTAGGAGAAAAACGATCGGGTGCAGAAAGACCTGTCATTGCTGGGCTGCGCAGCGGAGCTCGGGGCAGCACTCGCTCCGCCTCGGGGCTGGGGACATCTCAGGCCCCCCCCGGACACCCTCCTGGGCTGACAGTGCCTGATCCCTTGGGCTCGGGGAATGAGGATTTCTGTGCACGTCTGCCTGCCAGCCCGCAGCAAGAGCTGCTGCGCTCGAGGTGGTTGCACCGAACCGCCAAATGTGTTGCAGTCTCACAAGCATTAAGATCCCAGCACGTTTTATGAAAACAAGCAGCTGAGTCGACACCAGAGGCTCCCAGCCTGGAAAGACCAACTTGCCCCCAGCTCCCGGAAAAGATTTATTCGGGTATTCATGGTCTGCCAGACAAAAGACACAAATCTCAGAGCTCCTCTGCTGGTGCCCTTGCTCTCTGATTCTGCAGACACTTGCTTGTTTTCTCTTGCTATCTGCCTAGGTTTAATCTTCATTTACTCTGTCTAGAAAATGCTGCATTGAGAAACTTTCAAAGACACCAAAAGACCCTTTTAGGAGTACAAGAAGCATTGCAAAATTGCATCAAAGGCAAAATAAAGTGGGGGGAAGAAATCTCACTTAAATACAGCAGATTGACACAAAGCAAACCAAAGAATCTCATTAAACCTCAATCCAGCAACCAAGACAGAGGCAGGTAATATTGCCTTCATTTGCATGCAGTTTGCCATGCCCACAGTATAAACTCTCATTGCAAAAATCAGAGTAAATCAAAAGCTGCTCACTATTAGCTTAGCCCTTCATGCTCTGATAACAGATCCCAAGTCTATTCTACCTCTAACATATGTGCATACAAATGGAGTTGTCTGTGTCCCCTTTATAGTAGCAGGGGCTAAACAGGCTTATCCAGGAATAGGATTTAACTTCTTTTCTCTAAGCAGTAACTTCTGATACAGGTATAGGATTTGTTAGCCGCAATATTGCCTCTTAGGTTTTATATGCCATTGTTACTACACAAGGATGTAATGCATCACAACAGGTGATGAACATTGTGCTGACAATGTGAATGTTATGCAGCATGATTCATGTATAACTATTCAAGTTACCTAATAAAGTCCCTCTGGAATGGCAGACCCTCAAGTAATGAATATATCGAGAGCGCAGTTACAGGCTATGCGCAACAGGAGCATCCCCAGTGCACTGTCCATGCAGGCGACTCGAGTACCGGCCGGTCCCAGCCTGCTGCACGAGGCCATGGAAAGCAGAGTTTTAATGAGCAGTAAATTCTCACCACAAGGCAGCTCGTCCCCTTCGGCCGCAGCACCCAAGCTCTGCTGCTGCCCCGGGCCCTTGGCTAAGCTCACTTGGCAGCTCTCAGCCGGCGCTGGCACCTGGCAATGACTCTGCTTTGACTCGGGAGCACAAACAGCACTCGCCGAAACACCAGCACCCGCGGGTTCCCACCGAGGGCTGACTCGGTCCCTCATTCGCTTTGGCTCAGGCTCTTTTTGACTGCAACTGCCTTTTCCAACCACCACGCACGGTCTGACCCGATCCACACTTTTCCCACAGGACCAGCCTTCAGCCGCGTGTGCCCGGTGGCCCCAGCGCATCTCCCGAAGGAAAAGTGTCTCTCGCCACGTCCCTTCCCTTACCCACAGAGCAAACCCCATAGCTGTGACTTGGGGCAACAACTGCTTCGCTCCCGTCCTCCTGCCCCGCTCCCAGAACTAGATGCACCCTCCCTGCCGGCGGGACCACGCTGCTCGGCCGTCACCCGAGCATCTCGGCAAGCAGCAGCTCTGGGCTGCCTTCGCCCCGCTCTCCGCAGCGGGAGGGCCAGGCACCAGGTCGCTTGGACCTCCTCAAGCAGCTCGGGGGGCCCCACTGCTGTCTCTGGGTTGTCACGCTCTCGTCGGACCGCTGGCAGAAGGAACGGGCAACCCTGCTCCCCCCGGTGCTCTTTGGGGACCAGGTTTTTTTCTTCGGCTTCAAGCACTGGATGCACAAGTGAGCAGCGATGCTGCAGGAGATCGTGGTTCCCCGAAAGCTCTCTGTGCCCCCAGGAAGCGCAGCAAGCCCAGGATTGCTAAAGCGCGCAGGATGGCAGAGTCCCCTTCTCAGGGAGCAGAAATGTAACTGAGTTCCTCCTCATACTTAGGATCCTGGCAGAGGGATTCACTGCTTGGTTTTGCATGCATTGCTTTTTAATAGTGATGAAAAGGACAGTAAGGCAGAGGAGTGAGGGATGGGGATTAGGCGGAACAGGAGAATAAATGGAAGCAAAGCCTCCTTCATGCTTTTGCATGAATACATTAGGCTAAACTGTAGAGAGGATTCAAGCATATGTAAGCTTGGCTACTTAAAATAATTAGAAAGCTCTGGTAACAATAACTGCTTTGGGCAAAATTTATTACAAAAGGTTTGACAGAAATAATAGATTCACCTTAGCAAGGAAGATTTCCACACAAGCAATCCACTACCAGCACCCATTTATACAACTCACCCTTGCAAAGCTGCCACTAAAACCTAGACAGCCTGAGAACAAGTTTAAACTCAAGTACCAGCTATTGACTTATCAGCTATTGACTTGAGAAAACAGACTTTTACCTGTCCCAAATAAGCGCAAGAGAAGACCAAAAGTCTCTTCCCCTTCTCAGTAGCCTCTGAACTGTCTCTCTGCTGCTGGAGAGCCCCCATACAGCCTTAGTGCCCAGAGTCCCTCCCTGAGGACAGACACCTTAAACTCGGCTGGTGCAACCTGCTGGCTCTGAACAGAGCTTTTATGTTTGGTGGTTGTTAGCTGGTTCCTTTGCCTTTCTTAAAATACATATTTTTTTCTCTACTCTTCTATTTTCCTTTCTCAGATAACATGCTAGAGCAGTACATCAAAAGGATGTCAAGGTAATATGCAGTGAAATGAATGCATGCACACGCATCTCCTCGCCATGCATTTTAAAAGCAGGCTCTCCCACTGCCACGGTCCCCACGGTGCCACCGGCTGGTCTTGCACGCAGACCACAGGAAAGGTGCAGGGCTGATATTTCCCTGGTGGTCTATGCAGAGACCCCGTTACGATGCACGAACCAAACGAGGGACCTGTCTGCTTTCCACAGAGGGACTGGTGCAGAGATGCTGTAACCGCAGCGAGGCAACCGCAGGTGGCCGGTTGATGGCATCTGTGCATAACTGCAAGGGCTCCCCTCTGCAGCAAGAGGCAGGCTCCAGACATGAAGCCCTGGGAAGAAGAAAACAGCTTTGTTGTGTGGGTACCTGACCTAAAAACAGTGCTTTCTTCCGCTCCAGAAAAGCTCCCTTTTTTCCCCCCATTTTGTCTTGTCTTAGATACATTCTGCATCATCGCTTTGTGGGTCAATCCTAGCAGTGATTTATGAACTTCTTCCTCCTGCAAGTGTCATAAGGGGAGTTCATAAACAATTCATATTTATATATTTCTAATCACTTAATTCTACTCCGACTCTCCCTGCCTACAAGTGCCTAAAAAGCTCCTAGAACCGACTAGCCTTTGGCCCATCCTCACTACGCAGCTCGTCTTTGTCAAAAGCCGAGCAGAAAGGAGGGGTTTTCTCCACGGCCAGCCATCAGCCTTCAGCATGCCCGTGACCGAAAAGCACCGCGCGCTTCCAGGACGCCTGAGGAGAACCCCAGATGCTGAGCAAGGAGGGACGTGTTCCCTGCACGCTCTCAGAGGCTTTTCTTGCTGAGAGTTGAAGAATTGATGTGCGACTCGCAGCCTTACCAGCGGAACTGAGACCGTTCAGCTGAGCAGAAGCACTTGGTCTGCACACCAAGGTCTAAATACCAAAACTCTTGGTCTCCTCCTCCTCAGGTGGGGCACGAACGGTGGGACCTCCACCACAAACACCGATCCCTTTGTCTCCTTTCAGTGGGGTTTATTATTGCCTCTTGTGCTGGCACTCAAGTGTCGAGGCCCCCCTCCCCGCCCGAGATCAGAAACCTCTGCACATGTCAGCTCAGCATCTCCAGGAACGGCAAACTGTGTCATAAGAGACTTCGTTTTAAATACCTTGTGCCATATGGCTACGATTCTTCTCAGCAGTTTCAGTGACTGTAACAGCTTAATGAAAATCAATTTGATGGGGCTGACTCCAGTTTTTGGCAACCGCTAGAAAGATGCTAACTAAGTTGCATCAAATTCTAGAGGACAGCAATGCACATATTGACATCAGAGACATATTCAAAGCCAAATTCCTTTTTAAGGATATGCTTTGCACCAGCTGAATCCCACCAAACATGGACAGGTGCTGAACGTATACCTGTCACAAAGAAGAGGGGTGGAAGCGCACCTGCAATTAATGCTTTTCCAAATCCAGACCCAGCCAGGACAGTAAAACTTCTAGAGGATCTCAGGTCCAGAACACCAGCTGGATGGGTGCAAGTTGCAGCAGCCCTCTGCCGTTGCGACAGCCCTCGGGGTCCTCACTCACAAGGCAGAAGCAGAAGCTCAATCTGCAGTCACTGCTAGCAAATACTTCCCATCATGTTTCTGATAAATACCGTCGTAATCTCCATTCCGGCAATCTTCCCTCAGCAAGCTGCTTCTATTTTTATTGTTATATACCCCCTGTTATCAAGTTCATCGCCCCTTTTTTTTGAGCAATGAGCTCAGTGAATAGGAAAAGAAGTTCTTTTAACACAGGAAATTCACAACTGGTAGCAAAAGTTCCAGAGTACATGACAAACATGAACAAGACAGTTTTTCCAATTCCAAGTTTTGCCTTTTATAGCACTTCACAGACTAACCTTGGTATTGTTCACTGTCAATTATTTCTGTATTTCAACAATAAACAGAAAACCATGAAAACCCCGAGAAGCTGCAGACAACTTTGTGTCATTTCAGGGTAGGGAGTTTGAAAACGCAGTACCATCCCTCGCCTAACCAGCCTGTTGTCAGAAGCAGACGGCTTGCAGCTTTTCCAAACGCTCCTCCTGCGCCGCTTGCAAGCACCCGCGCCGGCGGATCCCACGGCGCTTAGAGCAACAGCTCAGGAGGGGACGTGTTAAACGGAGACAGCAAACGAAGGATCTAAATCTGAGATCAGAGCTGAGTAACCGCCGTCTAAACTTTACAACGCGTGCCTCAGGTACAAGGATAAAAGTTACAGGCAGACACCCCAGAAGTTGCTGACTCAGCTGCTGCGACCGCAGAGCCGCACACCCAACCTCTTCCTCACCCAGCTGAAGCCCCGCAGACCCAGAGGACTCGGAGCAGAAGCTGGCAATGACCTGGGCAACACGTCCAAAGGCGAGCGGGGGAGTTGAGCCCGTCTGCCCCGCTTCGGGCACTGCCTCGCCGCGCTCCGCCGAAAGCACTGGCACCTGCGGGAAGGAAACTGCTTCCCACTGTCCCCGCCGGCCGTGCCTCCCACTGGCGGCTTCCAGCTCCGTTCCTGCCTTTCCGATTGAACTTCTTTTAATTTTTTTTTTTTTTTTAAATCACTGCTTCTCAGTGCCTAATTTCCACACCAGCCTACCCCAAACACTGCTACCAGGTTTAGGGGAGCATCCCCCGAGCTACCCTCTGTGCAGGGCTGCTCTCCCCGACACAGCTCAGACGCGCTTCCCTGCCCGCAACGACGCCGGGGCGAACGCGCTCCCACGTGTGCACGGACCCAGAGCAGCCACGCCGAGATCATCAGCCGACAGAAGAAAAACTGCCTTCGCGCCAGCATATCTGAGACCTTGGGGCGCATCAGCCCCCCAGTCTGGCCCACCCGTGGTGCTGGGCACAGGCCAGCGTGCTTCGTCCTGCGCCAGGGCTGCCCCGCGGAGGGGTTCAGTCACCTTGTCCTGAGCCTTGCCACCCAGGTGCTCGTTCGATCACCTCCTTGTTGTGATGCACCGGGAATTTCTGCACGGGCTCATTTTTCCTACGGTACAATCAAGGACAAGGAGCACTGTATGATAAAGCACTGACTTCAGCAGCTCGGTTTCTTCCACTTAAGGGGAAAGAAAAAAATTGTGGTCCCTTATCCAATTTACCCTCAAGGGCCTTAATCACCTTTCCCAGAATTAACAGCTTCCAAAACCTCCGTATTGGAGCACTAGAGAAGTGGCAACTGAGCATGCGCATGAATGCCAAATGCAAACAAGAAGCCAAAAATTAAATATCCTGATTTTCATGTTATGAATTATTTGTGGCTTTTGCTGCTGTCACTCTCCCATGGATTAACATCTCGTGTAACACTTCCTGTTTTCTTCTGTTGTTTAATTTGTCTTGCAATAAAAAAAAAAGTCTTTACTAATAATTAATGTGCTTTCAGCAACTCTGTCACTGCACTTACAACAAAGCATCTGAAAAAATGCAAAATACTGCCTTTTGAAGTGCCTTATTTCCCAGCACTATCAGCATGATGGATGGTTGAGCCTGTTCAACGAGTGCAATTCTCCTGCTGCTTTTCTCGCCTTGAGAAAGCAGTGCTCCGGGCGCTGGAGACCACAACGGGCTCCCAGCACGGAGAGCACCGCCGGCTACCAAGAGAAAAAGGGCAGCTTATCAGAGCAGCGCTGGACTGCCAGCTTTCCCCAGGGAAGAACATCAAGGAGCAGACAGGATGGGATGCCCCGTCTCACCGCGACAACATCACCCTGCGCAGCCCACCCTGAGCCTGGTGCAAGGGGCCGAATTCACAGCCGAAGGATCTGGGGTCTCCGCCGGTACCAGCACCTGAATTCGCTTAGGTGGGACAGGGCCCTCGCCGGTGAGCGATGTAACGGAGCCCGGACGATCCTGCATCCCAGAGGTGATGCTGGCAGTGTCCCTGCCCATGAAAAGCTCGCTACAAGCCACACCTTCAGAGGATGTGCATGCTATTTTCAGTTTTTCCCGTTCTCCTGCCAAACCAAGAGATGCTCCACATCCCTCCAGCTGTGCTGCACATCTGTCGCCCCTGCCACGCTTCACCTTGCCTGCAATTCTCCTTTGGTTTGGGGTTTATCTGCCGTCTCCCTACTCCCTCCCTTCCTGCAATCCTCCCCAGTCAATTTGCTTCAGTTCTGCATTCAGCCTTTGATGCATTTTGACACGCTTTATTGGAGCCTTGGAAATCAGAACAAGATTGTGTATGGCAGGAGCTGGGGAGCAGGAGAGATCCTGCACGTGTCTGCTGCATGTGTCAAAACACAGAGGAGAGGCTGCAGAGAGCAACACGGAGGAGATGGAGCCTCAGCGCAGACGAGTCTCAACCCGAGCACCCCAAACGCCCAACTTCGCACCACTTAACAGGAGTAAGAAAGGGACACTCAGACAGCAACAGCATCCTCTCAAAGGATGGAGATGATGCTTTTGAAAGGAGCCTCGCAGCTCTCACGCCGTGGAGGGGAGAGTGCCTGCGTCAGCGCTTGTTCCCCCACACTGGGAGAGGGCTGCCCTGCTCCACGCAAGGGGCGAGAAACAGCCCGTGGGAGCACGGGAGCAGGCGCAGGGAAAGAGGGACCGGTTGCACGCTCCTCTGCATGGGATTCAGCCACAGGAGCAGGATCTCACCAGGGATGTCTCGCTGAATTCCACAGAGAGTGGTGAGTAGGGCGGGAGGGGAGCCGCCAGATGTTCCCACCTCCTCGCAGGCACCACCGAGGTACCGTTTATAAATAGCAAAACCAAGGAAGAAATAAAAAAAAAAAAAAAAAAAAAATTATCAACGTGTCAGGAAAAACAGTGCTTTCTGGCCAGAGAGAAGCCACGAGGGGCAGATGACACCTTCCAGACAGAAAAGCAGCAAGGCCAAGGCCCTGGGTGCGCGGGGTGCTCTGCATCCCTCGACCAGCACCGCGCCGCACAGCACGGCACCCGCTTGGCACAGGAGCAAACGACAGAGACGCAAGCTTATGCATGGCAGTAAAATCCAGCTGGTGCCTTTTTGACCTACTGCCTGTCTGAGGTTGGAACAAAGGGCAGAGCCGAGGAAATTACAGGCGCGTAGATTTAGAGAGCAAAGGAAAGACCTGTTTGCGCAGCAGAGAACAAGCCCTCCCTGCCACAAATTGCCTCGGGGGTGATGAAGGAAGGATGCTGCCAAGTTTAAAGGGAGCTACGCTGCAATTTTGAGAGTGGCAGCATCCCTTCCCTACAAATTCACGTATCCGGTTATACACATGCATTTTTCTAATTATTCACACTACATGGTGCGGCAGGATCTAATTGCAAACGTGTGCTGACTTGAGTAAAAATATATTTTAAAAAGGAAAGTGATATATTGTGACTGCTTTAATAAAGTTTGTGGGAACTGAACGAAGAGCAATCACATTTTGTGCCTCAGGGCATCAATTCTGCATCCTGCATGCTTCAAGGACGGGGCTCCGGCACTCACTCCAGCGTGGCTGGGTGGCACGGCTTGGCCCCTTAGCAGCAGGGACAGCCCAGAAACCTCCTAAAAGAAGGGACTGAAACAGACCCACGCAGGCTTCAGCAGAGGCTGCACTCTGAGGTGGAGGGGTAGATAAGTCCGATGGCAGAGGGGACTCGCTCATACTGGGATGCGAAGAGCTGGAACGGGCAAGAATCAGGTACCCTGGCCTGGGACGTCTCTGCCGCTGGCACCTCCCTGCAGAAACAGATTCCCCTCGACTAAACCCCCACCAAGCCCAACCTGGGGAAGAAGCCTGGTCCGACAGAGCCTGGCACGAAGCCCTGGCACCCATCCTTTCCCTCCTGTCACCTCCTCTTTTAAATCCTCCCACTGCTCCCCCCCTCTGCACTTCTTCCCGCCCCTGCCCCCCAGGGATGCATTTTTGGCAGCTCTCGCCGTGTCCCCAGCCACAAGCTCCAGGGCCCCACGTTCCCCAAGGACCCCGCATCCCTCCGGAGACCCACACCCCCCCCCAGGGACCCCGGCAAGCGTCGGGGCGTCGCGGGGCCGGGAGCACGGGGTACAGCGAGGCGCCTTGCGGGCTCGCATGCTGCGGAGCCAGGGTTACCATGTGATGCTGGTGGGTTGCTATGGAAACGGTGGTTTCTCACAAAAAGAGGCATAAATAGTCTCCAAGGCTCCCCGGAGCCCGGTCCACGCTGCCAGGCTGGGGGCACCCCGAAATTCGGGGGGTTGTCGCTGCCCTGCTCCGGTCCCTGCCCCGCGGGTCGGTGCCAGGGCTGAGCCGCAGCAGGAGCCGACGCGGGGGGAGAAGGCGGCGAGCGGCTCCCGCCCGGCCTTTCTCCACAATTACAATCAGGACGCCACATTTTATTTTTGGATAAGCAGGACCTACTTTTTCCTGCGGCTCCCTAATAACGTACAAAACAGTAGGAAGCGAGTCAAGCTGAATCCCGTGCCTGCGGCTCGTAGCCTCTGGTACTTTGCATAATCGGGGCTTGTCATTCCCCATCAGCTTCAGCTCAGAAACCCAAGAGGCAAAGCCACGTAAGGTGGCAACGAGCTTAGAAGAAGTCTTCAGAGAACAGATCTGTCCATCGCTGATGGGCGATTATTTTAATGCTGGATTCCTTGATCAAAGCCTGTATGCTGGCCTAGCTGGCTAAGCTAAAGCACCTCTTACCAAAACCAGCTGCAGCCTCAACAGCACTAACCCCAAATCAGTTTAACGTCACTGCTTGCTTGCTGACAGCACTAAAAGCTCCCTGCCAGCAAAGGTTAACGAAGTTAGCGACAGCAGAAGCAGAGATGCTCCCGGTTATCCTCACCGCCATCCGAGCTCCCGATATTTGCCAGCTGGAGCTGCCTCACCGAGTGCCACCCGGTGAGGATTTATAGGAGTCCAGGTCTCCCGGAGGCAGCCAAGCAGCGCTGGCCAGGAACGCTCCTTACTTGTAATGATTGATGGACTCTGTTCCCTTCAGCTACAGCTCCCCTGCTATAGCAGAGCTTTTTGTAGTCAATGAAATGATTTAGAAACAAGACACCAGGAATGCAAATGCTTTGTGTCTAAGTCCCCTAGTTAGCGTGGAGCAGCTAAACCCCTGGCCTAATTTAATTGCACATCCAAATTCTACATCCTCTAAAGAATATCAGCAGATTTCGTTAAACTTCTTCATAATATCGTGTAATCTGTCAATTAGTTTTGTGTACAACAGCAAACAACAAGGAGCTTTAACTTAAGTAAAATATAAAACATGTCCATCTCTCCTACAGCCTTTTCTTTGCCCATCCTTGATTTAAAAAAGAAAACCCACAACCCTTCTTTTGTTTGCATTCATTCTCTTCTAAGCAGCAGGAGCATCTCCCATGCTCATCCACATGGAGCAGAAGCATGCTGGACTTTTATGTCAGACCTGCCTTGTATTTGGGAGCATTTCAGCAAGCCACTTGGATAATTCATGCTTCATTTTCCCCTCTGGGAAAAAAAAACAACAAACAAACACAACACTATTCTGTCCCTTACCAACAGATGAGCAATGAGAAATGGTTCATCAATGCCCATTGTAGTGCTCCAGCTTCGCATGTGAAAGGGTCTCCAGAAATGCAAACTATTCTATTTTTGTCAGTGAGAAATTAGACTGCCATTGCAGAAGGGCCGGAGTCGGGCACGCTCCAGGCTGGGCACCAGCTGCTCCTTTCAGAGACCGGCTCCAACTCCAGGGTTTGGAAAGGTCTCCCTCTCTCTGCATAGTCTGGGGACTCCTATTCCTACAGTATTTATTAGGCAGTCCCTGAGGTACTGAGAAGCAATAGAAAGGCATTAAAACAAGTTAATGTGTTTCATACAACATCAGTTTTCAGAGTGGGGTTTGTAAGTTAGCCTTCAGTCCTAGCCACCAGCCTTCCTTTCTGGCTAGAGAGGAATGAGGCTGAAAAACGTTTTTCGTATGTTCTGCAAAACCAAAAAAATCCCTATGCTTTGGGTAGGGGCAGGAAAATACCTTTGCATCATGCGCACACAGATCCAAAACTTCTGAAGAGGCGCAGACTTCTCCAGAAAAGCAGACTGAAGAGACATCTCAGCTATACCACCTACCCGAAGCAAAGAGGTCAAGACCTGGCAGTAGAGGATTTCTGAGAAACAGGAAAGCATCCACCAGGTAACGCCAAATTCCCAAAGTAAAGCATCACCTGGTACGATCAGAGCCAGATGAGAATGCAACGCTCATTAAAACAGGACTTATTCCTGAGAAGGCTGAATGTAACGGGGTTCCCCATGATCTGCATCAACCAGCAGAGATGATACAAAACAGCCCCACGACCTCCTCAGCACAAACAGCGACAGAGCTCGCTCTGCAGCCATAACAGAGCTTGGTAATTTGAAAAAGCCTGAAATACGAACCAGCCTGCATTGCAGAAAGAGACTGTGAAACTCCTGAAGAGTTCCATAAATACAAATTAGCAAAGATAACTGTAGACGGCACTGAAAACTCGGCTCCATCCTGCTTTGCAATGTCATTTCTTGCCCGGTGTTGGGGCAGCACTCTACAAATCAGCTCCTCGCGTCCCTCTGTCTCGACACCCCACCCGAGCACTGCCCCATCCCCACGCGTGGGGGATCCCCCGTGAACCCCCAGTCTGTGCCGGGAGGAGCCAGGGCCCCCAGGAGCGGGCAAGGGCAGCAGCGCAGAGCGCGGGGGGGGGCACAGCCCGGCGCCTCTTCACCTCAGCAGGGCAAGCTGAAATTGCAGTAAAAATGTCTGACAATTAAAGAGAAAATAACAGGTCCCTGCACTCTGCGTGGCTCCCGTCCCTGCCAGACTCCTGTGAACTACAGCCGCATGCTTGAAAATTAGACGGATTAATTATTGCTGCAATTAGTAGTATCGTGCAGCATCTCTGGTGGCAGGAAGTAATACTGTCATAAACTTGTATCATCGCTCAATATTTTCAAATGAGCAGTTGGATCCACAGTTATCATCTTGACACTTTCACCAGTGACATTGTAGGATGGAAAGCACAAAATTAATTAGCTTTTATTTCAAGTCAAGCTAAACTCTCTCTCTCTCTGCCACATGCCGTCCTTGAAGCCAGGACTCTGTAAAGCTCAAAGAAGCGGTAAGCGTGGATGTGGAAGACACCAGCGTCCTGCGACGCACGGTTACTTACGGCCGAGAGCAGGCGAAACGCTCCGGGGGTTCAGCCTGGCTCCGACTGCGGAGACGCGAGTGCCGCTCGCGAGCACCGTGCGTAGTCTGCCGTGATTCCCAGCACGGCCACGGCAGGAGCCCGGGCTGCAAAGAACCACGTCGGATCCGCGGCCACCCCGCTGCGGCGAGACCCGACTGCAGAGCCTGCCCAGCCATCCGACACGCCGGGGGCACGCACATGCACACAACGAACTTTTTGACTTTTTTTTTTTTTTTTTTGCATGGTGGGAAGGTAAAATCCCACTAATCATTCCAGTCTCCCGCTTGTTCACCTAGAGCACGCAGGCGCGTCCGTGGGCCGCAGAGCCTTTCAAGGCACGGGTGAGATGGGCAGCACCACCTCCACGCCGCGATCTGGATGAAAGCCCAAAGCTCGGGCTGGCCGCGCTGCACCCACGCCGTGCCAGCCTGAACACCTTCGCCGTGCACGGAGACCACGCAAGTTTCTGTCTCTCTCGCTAACACCATCAGCTCACACGCGCTTATTGTATTTCCAATAATAGAGGAGCTTGCACAGCATCCCATACAACGGGGAGTTTAACCAATTAATTTAAGGCTTCAAAAGGAGCGGAGTGTTCGATTCCACCCTGTTCCTGAGGTTTCCAACAAGCCACTCTGGGTGCTGCAGATCCAGCGCTCAGAGCTTTTCCCTTTTTCTCTATGTAACTTTGAAACCAGCGTGTGCCTCATTTGCAGTTAGCTGCTGGGTGTCATGTCTGTGGCTGAATCCTTCAAGACAGTTTTAAATACCAATGTCTCACTTTGCCACCAAGTCCACCCACTGTTTCTAAGGGGCTGGATCAAATTTAGGAGCAGTTTTAAGGTCATGGCGCACTTCCCTGCATCTCCTAGCATGGATACAGCTTTTGAGAGCCACATGTGCATCTCCATCACACCCAGCTCATGGGCAGTCAGGGCCTTGTTCAGGTACGCTGTGCGATACCCACGCAAGTAACATGTATACGATACATAAACAAGTAGATCAGAGGGGGAGACAGGCGACACCTCTAGGGCCTCAAGTGCAGAGGCTGACATACTGGAAAGGTTTATTCATACTCTCCCACCTTGTGGATTTGTTTCACCAACAAACATGAATTGCCGAGAAGCAGATCCGAGCTCAGCTACATCTTCGACCCCATAACCCCTTCAACAAGACAAAATAAATATATTTCTGCTTTGGAATTAAGAGGAGCGATACTCTTCTTCCCTGTTGCTTTCCAAATGAAGCTCCCGAAAGCCATTTTTGAAGCTTCCTGGTTGCATTTCCAGACCTGCTCCCCCTCTGTGCTCCGGAGAAATGGATTAAACGAGCCCTTTGAAGTGCTGCTGCTCGCGAGCCGCTCTGGGACGAGCTCGGCTCAGCTTTTTGTCACATCCTGGAAGGAAGACGGCAACCCTGACTCGCCTTCCGATTTCCCTCTCATCCCACAGGTGCCGAGGGGAGACAGGCCTGGAGCCGACGCGCACCCCGAGGTGGGACAGGGTGCTCTCCCCCCCTGCCTCCCTCCAAAAGCGATGCCCAGCTCGAGAGCAAGCCCCTCGCAGCCGGTGCGAGCCCTCTCCCTCCTGCCTTATCCCCGTCCTCCGCTCGAGCACATCTGCCCGGCACGAGGGCAGCGGCCCACGAGCCCCCCCGTCCGCCCGGGTGGCCGGCAATGGTGCACGGCCAGTGGCCGCCTGCGCGGGTCCCTGCGGTAACACCTTACTCACAGGCTGGACCCTTGACTTGGTATCACCAGATTCGCAGCGTTTCGCAAAAATTCCCAGGACCAAACCTTGCACGTACGGGCAAAACGCCGTCATGGGGCAAATGCTGCGCCACACGCGTGAATTCCCCCGCGTGGGGAGCCTGACAGCCAACATGGGCTAAGCCACCAGCATCTCCTGCCAGCGCATTAAAGGCCTAAAAGCTGTCAAGCATTGCACAACAGGCAAGTTTTAATATTGAGAATATTCATCTCCAGCCATTTCTAGTTAATGGAACAAAGCAAACTGTCGAGAAAAATGGGAACATTACAGTAAAAACAACAACAAATTAAACTCTAATGCAATTAGAGACCAATTAGGGATCTATCCTCTGGGAGCATTTTGGAACTCTGGGTCTTTCTCAAAAATCTGATCTCTCTGCAACTTTCTTTCTAATTAATAAATGAAGAAGCGAATGGCACAGCTCCCCCCACAGTCCCCTGCAAAACGCCATCTCCTGCTCTGCAGGAGCAGAAGGTGGTGGCAGGTAGAAGCGTTCACACCTCTGAGCTGAGGAGAAATGCAGCTGTCAGCAGAACAAGGTGCAAATGCAGGGAGAACAGAAATCGCCGCCCGTGTCTGTTGCAAGGTGACCAGAAATGCAAAGACCCAAATGTTCTTGTGCAAAAGCCAGGCTGAGCAGGCAGGAGCAGACAGCGGAGCATGAGCAACCCTGGAAAACACTTTGCTTTCCTATACACAGCTCCCACAAAAGCCACAGCCTGGAAAACTACGTATTTAAGTCCTCTGGACAATTTAAACTTACCCACGTATATATGCCTATAGATAAGCACTCACTTATGCAGAACGGAGCAGGATGCCCTTTGAGCATCGCTCTCTGCTGCGTCCTGGGCAGGGCACAAGGATCCTTCAGCAGCCCAGGGTGGTCCGGGTGCCCCACGACCTGCGCGCTGCCTGGGCTCGCCTCTCCGCCACCCCAGCAAGTCTGGAAAGGAGCATTTGGAACGTCCTTCCCTGGAGGGCAGGGGACGTTGAGTGCGGTGCCAACAAAGCGCCCAAGAAACTGCAGAACTGAAACAAAGGGGCAAAGATGCACCATCCCATTAAGCCAGTGCCTCTCCTCTCTCATCCATAAGCTGCCTGAAGGTCACAGCTGCAAAACCGACAGAGCAAAGCCTGGCTCCCTTAAACCTTCCTTCAGGGGATGCAAACACAGTAAATGCTCTCTGCAGAGGAGAGGATGGCACGGCATGGAGGGAAGCCTTCCTCCACATTTCCTGAAGCTGCAGCTATTCCTGGGGGCAGCCCCGTCTGCACTATGCAACTCCAGTACTTGTCAGCAAGGGGTGTTTTTCACACTTTGTAAGGAATAATAAAGCTTCCGTACGCCCCTGCTACCTGTCCGGTAGCTGTCAGGGAGATGACCCCCCACCATGCGTTCAGCTGTGCCATGGAGAGAGGTGGGAGCCTTGACCTTCATCTGTTTCTGTACCCAAATCCACCCTTGGGAACACCAGAAGCCCCATTTTGGCCTAGAAATTGGCCCAGTTCTGATCTCTCAAACCAGTTCTGGATCTCAAGTCACACCTCTTTCCTTGGGAGCTTAACCCAGATAAAGCGAGACACCCAGATCTGACAGTGCCCGGGGCCACCCAGTGCAAGGAGCAGTCAGGAGCAGCCCCAGGAGCCCCGACCTTGCCTGACCATCTCAGACTTCGCAGCGGTTTCTGAGGGGCTTCTGGGAGCCCTCCTGACTCTGAAGAACACCTTGCAGTGAAAAAGGGGCTGATTGAAGACCCACAGATCTGAAAAAGATGCTGACTTCTGGTCAAAAGGTGCTTCTTGCAAAGGAATAACTCTCAAATAATCCCCAATATTATTGTCTACATTTGATCACTGATGGGG
>JAOBAS010000047.1:14531886-14542503 GCA_025311575.1 Elanoides forficatus | reverse complement strand
ACCCCGCGGCGCGCGCCAGCCGCGCTGGAGCGCTCGTCCGCTTTCCCGCTGTTCAAGAATTCCTCCTCCTCCAGGCCTTCCACAGGGAAAATGGCATTTTGGAGGGTCAAGGGTAAACCAGAGAGTTTGGGGAGTTCCGCTTTAGTGCCGTTTACCAGCTGCGTGCTACCCGTTCCCCTAGCAGCTCACCCCCAACCCAGCACCTGCTCCCAGCCGGCCAGCACCCTGCCGGGCTGGGAGAAACGCCTCCGAGCTCCGGGATCGCTCTCAGTCCCGGTGTGCAGCTCCAGCGGCGTTCCCACCTGTTTTTTCTCAGCACAGGTACTGCAGGAGGAGCTCCTCTTATTCAGAAAGTAAGGTGATCTGCAGGGAAGTAATTTTGGACTCCGTCCCAAAGCCGAAAGCAGGAGCAGATCAAATTTTGTACCGCTCTGGAAGACACAACAGGGCTTTTCTGAGACTGAACTGAAGAAATTTTAATATCTGCAGGCAAACAATGAACCTCGTTCATATTTTACGTGCTGCTGTCTGTCTTCCCAGTCATGTAATTGCAGACAATTTGGTTTCTAGACTGTAATCTGATATTTGCACAAAAGCGATACAAGTATCCTGCCATTAAGTCCCTTTGACTTTGAGGAAACAGTTCAGGTATTATGAGCTGCTTATCAAAGAGCAGGACCTCTGGGTTCCCAGCTAGAGCTAAGCTATTCTGCCTGAAGGAGCAAGGACCTTGTTCAGATGGGGAAGGGCATTTGGGTGCCTGCCTGGATAAGCAGAGGATGCCCTTCTCCTTTCCAGAAGTCTCTCAGCCTGTACCAAACATGCACAGCAGGAGCAAAAAGAGCAGTACGGGGGCACTTAGGATAAGCCCCAGGTAAGGCAGGATGGCTATAGACAAGGGAGAAGGTGTAATCACAGAGAACTTCAAGGATCAGCTGTGGCTTGGGAAATGTATTAGAGGGATTTTGGAAGGGAGTCAAGTTCTCAGTTGGACCGATCTGTCTGCTCCTGCTATATATCCGTTATCAGACTTACTATTTCATCACTGAGTGGAACAGAAGGACCGCTGAAGAAAAACAGGGTGGAAAAATGAAACTGGGTTTCAGTTCTCCCATTGTACAGCCTTCCTGATCTTGCAGATTTTCTAAGAAGGCAAGCACCAGTTTCTCAAGAGTGGAAAAGTATTTTGAGCACAGAGGTCAGCAGAAACAATGCAAAATTTTACAGTCATAAACAGAACAAGAAAATCCATAGCCCGTGCTGTGCTGGGACTTGCACGGCCATTCTGTCAAGGAGAGAAACAATAGCTTATAACTTGCCAACACAGTACAAATTCCAGACTGCCACCTGGGAACGGTCACTGTGCTGCCAACTGTAAACAGCTACAGAGCGAGGCTTATCCACTGAAAACTTTCACCAGCCATCTGGGAGAACAAGCACAACGCGTAACTTCTTACTGCGTGAGGGAAGGAGCAAAGATAATGTCCATTTTCATTTGGTTTGTTACTTAGTCATCGCCGGTCCTATGTTCCAGGAACCGTACTGGGACAAAACGGGAATTCCTCCTTGGCTAAAGCAAGGAGGGTGTGCTTTGTGTTGGGGTAGCACCTTGTGTACTTATCTCTGCCGTTCTTATCTCAGCAGACACTGCTATCCGAGTAAACAAGGCATGGTTTCATTGTCCCGGCTAAGAACAGAAATAACCCTGTCCTGGGGACCCTGCATGTCTTAGAGACACGTCAAAGGGCACGAGGAAGACGCATTCACAGCAAGATTAGGCACTGGCTCCACGCTGGACAGGAAGGAAGGGCTTAGCAGAAATGGAGTTGAGCACAGCTCCAGTTCACACCCAAGATAAAGAGCAGAGCTGCCATTGAAGGTTTAGAGGTGCCGTTGAAGGTTTAGAGGTGATGCTGCACTGTGCTTTTAGGCAGGAGACGGTCCTGTCCCAAAACGCTCAGTATCTGGTGAACTTAACCAAGGCCTGACTCAGAGCATCGCTGCACCGGCTTTGTGTAGGTTGTGTTGTCAGGGCCTTAGTGAGCTGCCGGAAAGCTGCAGGCACACACCCCGGCCATTGCTTCTACCAAGAAAAGCACGGTACCTCCTCCTCCAGCCCTTCCTGTTACCTGACCCTGATTTTACCACCAGTTGGAAGTCAGTCTGTTATCCCAGCCTTGCAGGGTGGGGATTTCACGCCTCAGCATAAAGGTGATAAATAGAATTCTGCGTGGGGCATGTTTGGTTATTGATGGTGCACATTCCAGCTTTGGGAAGTCCTTGGAAGCCTGGTGTTCATATTTCAGTTGAGATTTATATCCAGGAGAACAATGCTCTGTTATAGGAGGGCTTGTCTCTCCCAGCCACGCCAGTAATTCTCAGCAGCTTTTTCCTGAGCTCTTTTCTGGCTCCCCACTTCGACTCATTGTCTATTGTTGCACATCTGTCAAGCGTAACAAGGAAAGCTGTGTACAGGCCTCATCCACTGCAAGGGACTTTCTTTATGCACTGAAATTTCAGTGCTCTGCTCTCTTAACCCCTACAGCACCATGCACATGCATAGGAAAAACTGCTGAGAACTGAAGTAGGGCAAGTAGACATTTCTTCGCCTCCTTTCCACAGTCCTTGCTTAAAGGTAAAATCCCTTAAAAGGCATGAATGTGCTCATACGCCACAATACCAGCTTCACCAGAACAACATGACAGCGTGCAGCACACCTACAGGGACAGATTCCCACCGACGTCCATCCCAGCAGAGACCTCTGGCCCGATCCCATACTCTGAACTCACAGAACACGGCATCTGCCACGTCTTGCCACTCCTTTTAGTGTTTCCAGCCAGAGCTTTCTTCGACATTTGATTGAACACCGACTTGCTGCCATAGTTTTAGAAACAGGCCAGGGACTTCTGCAGATTTATTAGTGTAATTTATGGGCATATAATTATTAGAGGAGACTTTCCTCTCACATGATGGCTTCTTTGTACCTCTCAGAAAAAGCTTGTCACTTTTTCGAGGCAGTTCCCTTTAATATACATGCTGTCAGTCCTTGACTGGATATTTTCCCCACTGCCCCACACTTTCTCTCCTATCTGGGAAGGACCACACGGTGCGAGCTGTAAAGGCTTAGGCTTCAACAGTGAGTGGCTTCAGCAAGGCTTTCACAGACCGGCCTCCCTGGGAACAGGGCTCAGTGCTGGTGCTGTATCTTTGGGACTCTCTGCCCCTGGGTTTGCTTCAGAAACAGGTCCCTGTCAGGGCTTGTAGTCTCAGCCTATGCAGGCAAACGGGCTCTTTCCACCGTGGCATGGGGAGACTGCAGCACAGAAGGAGCCTTGGCATTCCTCTCCTTCAGCACGCAGCTCTTTCCCATGGTCATATAACAAATCAGAAATTAAGCTAGAATAACCAAGGCCCAGTCCCACAGCACCATCCTCCCTCCTCAGCTAGTTCATATCTCAATCGCTTTGTTCATACAAGGTTTTATATGGCGAGCTGGTAACTGCACCATTTCCCAACAGCGCACCAGGAGATTCTCATACAGTACCTACATTTTCTGATGACTACCAAGTATAATTTCACCACTGCAGACTTTTCTCCCACTTGCACCACGAGAACTAGTAGCCACATCCTCTCCAACGCACACTGGGTTCCCAGACCTTGCTTGCAGCCAGTAAGACTCCCACCAAACCCAGATCTCACTGCAAGGGTCCCACCCCCGAAAGACAGGCATTTGGCTGCTTGTCTGCAGAGAGGTGACGCCAGCCTTAGAGCCCCGAGCATCTATTTGGCTGTGGAAGGGTACAACAAACATTGCAGCTCCACAACCCAAAAACCTATTTCCAGACCTTTCTAAAGATACAGTATTTCAGCAGTTGAAAACAGGCTTAGCGAGTACTTTCTCCTGCAGAAACATACTGGCTGTAACGTAGCTGCTGACGTTAGTGCGTGGAAGGTGACCGTCCTTCAGAGAGCAATTTGCTCCCGTCTTTGCACAGAATCACTCTGCAATTTGTCCAGAGCATTTGCCTT
Source organism: Elanoides forficatus (assembly GCA_025311575.1). Taxonomy (NCBI): domain Eukaryota; kingdom Metazoa; phylum Chordata; class Aves; order Accipitriformes; family Accipitridae; genus Elanoides; species Elanoides forficatus. Next base: position 14,538,474 of record JAOBAS010000047.1, on the reverse strand, counting down.
GTCACAAATGATGCTCCAAAACCAATTGCTTCTCCTTTGCAGAGTCCATTTTCTTCTCCCATTTACCTTGTCAAAAAGAAACCATGAGTTCGGTCATTATAGCTCTCTTGTTTGTTGTGCAGAGTTTTTTTTCCTCTTCCAGAGTCCAGCTCCATGCTCTGCTCGTGCTGCCCAAAAGGATGGGGACCTTTGGTGGCTCAAGAAGCAAAGTCTGCTGGGACCCCAGTCTGCAAGCAGACCCAGTAAACTGCTTGCCAGGAAACATAACTGCTGTTCACAGGGCAGAGTGCAGGAAAACAGGTTTTTCCCAAGTTTCTCACTGCAGAGTTCCCTCGAGTCAGCCCCAGGCTCAGCCTGGGGTTTAACCACGGTGTCCCCAGGCCCCTGCAAGTGACTGCAATGCCAGAGATGAACTTGTGCAATCGGCTGCTCCGGCTCAGAAGGAGCCAAGGGAATCTGTCTCATCTATAATAAGCAGTTTTCAAGGAGGGAATTACGTACAGGCAATAAGACTTCAACACTGAGTGAAACCCTAGGAGAAGTTAACAAGAGCCCCGACAAGAGCTAAACTATTTCAAACCAGGCCAACGCTGCTTTCCAAAGGGTAGGGTCAGTTTTCCCAGTTCAAGCAGGGCCTTTACTTCCAGCCACTTACACCAAGGAGGTTCAAAGCTATCACCAGCGACGCTTCAGCAGCCGGGACACTTTCACCATCCCTGCCTCGCAGCTGGATCCCAGTTACACCTCACGTCCCCGTGACGGGTGCTAACGGAGCAGATTCCCAGGGGAGAGCGCAGGGTCCCCAGCACTGCACCAGCAGCACGGCTAACGGCAGCGGGAGTCCCTGCTACCTTTATTGATGACGGACTGCGAGAGAAAGTTTAATTATTCCAACGCTGACTGTTTTACAGCAAGCAAAAGGGATCCAGGGAAATGTTTTCCTGTGAGTAAAGGATTGTGAGAAGCTGGCTGTAAACACAGCACTCGGAGTCCAAACAACACAAAGCTGAATGTTACCTGTCACAATAAATTGTCAGCCTCAGCCTGCGTGTTCTGTGAGGAGCTGGCTGGGAAGAGCAGACACCTGGTGTGCTGTTGTTTGGGCAACACAGCCACGTTAATTCTCTAAAGGAGGGGAGAGACTGCAGCCCTCTGCTATTTGGGAAGAATAACATGCAGACAAATCACAGAGCTTTTCTTAATGCTGCCATGATATACAAATAAGAGGCTTAAGTATAATTATAGGTTGTATAATCAGTGTGAATAAAGAAATATGTAGTAATTGATGCCATATTTTATAAATATCCTAACTGTTTAAGAAACTGGAAATGTTTTCAAAAGAAATACTTTAGCATAATGATTATAAAGCCCTTTAATATGAGTGAGCTGCTTTCTGAAGCCAGTTTTAGATTCAGTCTCATGAACATAAATAGAGTTAATTGCCCTTCTGTGCAAGCTGGATGTTAGCACATTCCAGCAGAGCGTGCATTTTCCAAAGTGCCAATTCCAACACATTCCAACCCGTGCAATTTCTGCCTTTTTATGCACAGCACATAAAACGTACGCACATCTGGGCAAGGGTAAAGTTAAGCGCTTATAGTAGTGGGCCTTGGAAATAGATTGAGACATCAACTGCTTGCCCATATGTTATTTGGATATTCAAGTGCAAATGCGGCTTTTCTGAATTCACCCCACAAGGGAGAGCACATTGATGTGCAAATGGAGACAGTGGGGAGAAGGGATGCAGGGTGGCTCGGAGGGTGCAAACGGCTCATTGCCTCTTCCTTTCCGAAAATAAGCAGCTGCACCATAGGGGCAGAGCGAGGGGACGATGCTCGCTAACGAAAAGGGGGAAATCGTCCACCAGACGCAACTCCTCAGCTGAACCGCTCGCCAGGGCAGCGGGCCGGTGGGTGCAGGATGCTGACACTGCTAGCAGAGGATGCTCAGGGAAAAGTGCCAGGGGCATGCTCTGCCTCTTCCCTGGTACATTCCTCCCACCCCGAGCGGGCAGCAGGACACGACCCCGCTGGCATAGGCTGCACCCAGCCATCCTGTCAGACCCCTCTGCCAGGCCCGTTCGGAGCTGCCAGTCCCGCTCAGATCCCGTCCAGGCCACAGGAATAGCGGTGAGGGACATTCCTCCCCCCAGGCCATGCACACTCTCAAACTCAAAGCTCATTTTCTCTGTATGACTCACATACCGAGTTACACATGAAAAATGCAAATGAAAATACAACACAACTCTATCAAGAGACCTTACGGAAACAAAGCATTTACATCGCCAAAAGTAAATACCACATCAGATTCGGTCCTATGGGATGAAAATAGGGGATACTTTGTAAGTAATGCTAAAAATAATAAAAAGGTCCCGATTTGGACATGGCTTCGGGGCACAGCACAATGTGCGTTCACAGCTGCCAAATCACAACTGCAGAGGAGTTTGTGCAGATGACCCATCGCAGAGGGCTGTCTCGCAGCACGCCGCTCCCCGGGGTTTGGGGTTTCTGCCTTTAATGACCTGGTGATGAGTGACCCCTCTCCCTCAGTCCTCCTTCACGCCTCGGCCTTCTCCCTGGAGTCAGGCAGAACAATTTTAAATCCAATTTCCTCTCACAGATTTTCTGAGGCAGGGGGGTGAAGCGCACTGCTGAGCAAGCACAAGTCCTGGCTCTGCGCTGCAGCCTCGCCGCCTGATCCAAGCGTCTGTCACCGCAGAGGACGGCCACGCACAGCGCTGGAGTGGCATTTCTGCCCCCATTTCAAATCCCAACCCCACCGCCAACCCGGGGCTTTGCGAAGGTCACGTTTTCCCAGGGCACGCAGGCTCAGGGCTCTTTCTGGCATCAGGCTCTTTAGCAAAGAGCAGCGACGGCCACCGCCGGGCTCTCGGCACAGGGCAAGGTGCAGCCTCTGCTGCTGGCCCATGAAGAGGGAAAGGCAAAAGCCCCTGCGCCGCCACAGCCGCTCCGCTCCTCAGGAGCAAACTGCTTGCCTCGGTTCAGTCCGCTTCTGCTTCCCTGCAGCTCCATTTGAGCCCCAAGGCTTCCAGCGCCGTAACTGCCAGACCCATTACAACCTGCTGCAAGTCTCTTTGCTCTTGCAAGGGAGACGGTATACTGGCCGGTATACTGGCCATCCAGGCACCTCCCTCCCAATCAACATCGCCTGTCTCTCGCATGCTCTGCCACAGCCAGGGAAGTGCTGAAAACAGCCTTGTGCCCACCAATTGCTTTGGCATGAGGGCAGTGGGTAAACAGCCAGGCTCTGTGTTGCATTAACCCATTACTCTTCTCTCCTTGGAATTTCTCCCCTGTCTCTGTGCCTTCACAGTTGCCTTTCTGCAGCAATGCACGAAGGATTCATCGCTGCGCTTGGGATATCCCAAGCGTGATGGCTGGTGTTCATCAGAACAAAGCCGGTTTCGCTCTTCCTAAAGGCCACAGTATATGGAAGCCAGGGCCTTGGTACGGCAAAACAGCTGCTGATCAGCAGCCTGGGGCTGAAAGGGTCTGGCTGGTCAGTGCCTATTTGCCTTTGCATCTTTGAGCACCTTTCTCAGCCTTTTTAAATGGAGCCTTTTCCTTGGCCCTCTGAAACCACCCCACCCCTTCTGCTCCCTTCAGTTTGCATGGTCCACAAGAGGCTTTGAACTCCAACACCTGTAAATACAGGAGGCTGCATCTGGACAGCAAGGTCATGGCAGCCTCCAGAAAGCCACAGCTCAGCTCCTGGCTCAAGTTTTGTCGGCCCTCCAAAACTAAACAGCAGGAGCGCAGCCCATCCCAGGAGGTGACAGGCCTCCTTCTAGAGACACGTTGGTCCTTCTGACTACAGGAGCCAAGTCAATAACTCTAGTGCTGGAGGCACATCCCGAGTCTCAGGGACATTACAATACTGTTCTCATCCACCTCTTGGCTCGACTGCCAAGGAGGATGCTTTGCCGGTGGCTGGGGCTGCAGTGGAACGTGGGCTAAAGGAAGACAAAGTGAGGGCCTATCTCCGCTGTCATCAGACGACCCAGTGCTGCTACTGAGAGCTCACCATGGGCCAATAACCCAGCCTTTTTTTTTGGGGGGGTGGGGGGGGCTGGGGGAGAAAAGGCACAGAGTGTAGCAGCCCATACAGAGTCATGGTGCCTTAACTGGGCAGCTAGGACCCTCAAATGGGCCAGCACAGCAGCTTGACTGCAATGGAAATACACATTAAGAGTCTATGCTGTGAAACGGTGCTGCAGCAGAGCTGAAATGCAAAGACGCAGCATGCACTCCAGCTAGGTCATGGTCTGTTTATAGCCAGGCTCTTCTGGACCTGAACAAGGGTTTGTGTTCTCGGTCATCAGCAACCCTACAGTTTGGGAAGGACAACATTACATTTGGCTCCACGCCTGAGCTAAACACTGCCCATCCATCAGCAGTTTGGCTTCTCATTCATATGGTGGACTTGATCTTGAAACCATCTGTTTTCCCTCAGCTTGCATCCAGCTTTCACTTGGCCAGCAGAGCCCTTTCCAGCTATAGCCCCTGGGCATGGGGGTGGGAAAGCCACTTCACTTGCTGCTCTCTGCAGCTAAAAAAACAAGTTTGACTGGAGACACACCAAGGACCCTTCTTTTGCAGGTAGAGGTGAGACTGGCAGGATGTGCTAGTGAGGAAGACTGGAGAAGTCACCCTGGGACAGAGCTCAGAGGATGCAGCTGGGGCTGCTCAGGCTGGATCCTTGCAGCAGGGCAGATCCCATGCAGCTTGGAAACATCAGGCCCATGCAGACCCTGCAGTGCACAGAAAGTGCCTCCAGGAAAGAGGGGCTTGGTCCAGCCCAGGACTCCAGGAAAGAAAGATGGTCTCAGCAGTGGAAAGAAACCTTCAGCAGTCTGAAAGCCTGTGATGAGTAGTTTCCTTCTTGTAATATTTGTTTTAACCTGTCAGTGTGTTTTCTGCTCCCAAACAAATGCGGTCTGGATTCTGTCACCAAGAGGCTCCGAGTGCGCTGGTTGTGGCTTGGGGCTTTGTTTCTGTTCCAGGGAGTGGAACCAATGTGAACTTCACTGAATTGGTGCTTCCCCTCCTCTCCTCAGGACGCTTTTGCTTTATTTCAAGGCAGTTATTAACTGACAGGTTGGTGTAAACACACATTTTGAAAGGCACTAGCAGACAGCAGTGCCTCTCTCTGCACTGCACATGCAGCACTTGGGTGTCTCCGCAGCAGAGATCCAGCGACGATTTGCCGCATGCCCTGGTCAGCAGCGCGCAGGTCCAGCATCCAGGCGGGGAGGAAGGAGCAGGGATCTGGACTGCATCTCTTACATGGGCTCGCCTGGGAAACAAGTGGCCTCCAGGCTTGCAAAATGGGCCATGGACGGCTTTGCCTTCTGACCACTGCCCTGTGGTCCCGACCTCCCTGGCCAGATCCAACTTCAGCGGTGGCTGCAGCACCACATCGTCACTGGAAAGGCTTCTGGCACCACGGAAAGGCTGATCCACAGGTCCTGGGGAATGCCCACAAGCAGGGGACCTGGTAGACCTGGCGCTGCTTTGTTAAGGGCCCTCTCCTCCAGGCTGGAGCTTATTTTGAGCCCCAGCTCCCAAAAGCCATGCAGCAAAGCAGGGCGAAGGGAAGGAGCTGTGCACGTCCCTCAGCCAGTCTCCTCGCTTTGGACCAAACAGAGTCCTGCCAGCTGAGCTGCACAAGCCAGCTCCAAAATCCACAGAAATGAACTGCAAAACCCTGTGCACCTCTAGTGCTCCAAGAAAGGAAAAAAAAAAAAAAGCATTTCCTGCAGATGTTTCCCGTTCACTGGGCCAAATCTAGACCTGGCATAAGCCTGAGCAACGCACAGAGGAGCTGTATTAGAAAGAGCCCCCCATGCTGACACGCAGTGCAATACCTCCTGTCCGACCTGGGGGGGACACCCTGTGATACTCCTTCAATCTCTCAGTAGCTTATGGTGCCAAGGTTGCAAGAGCAGGTGAGGTACCACACGGTGATGATAATGAAAACCAGCTGCCGAGGAAGTGTCTGGAGACAGAGGCAAACCGTCAGGCTCAGGATAAGTACTGTCTCCTAGAGCAGGGAGACGAGATAGCTGCGTCTCTGGGAGGGCCCTGCAGAGGTCATTTGGCAGGAATGGGTATGGAGGACATTTTCCTATTAACCATTTGGCTGACTTGAAATGGCATGGTTAAAAGTCCTGATTGCTGTTGCTGAAGCATTTAGAAGTTCAGCTGCTGAACCACGCTGTCCACCCAAGCCCTCTCCTCCCTGGAAGACCCACTGGGGATTACATCGGCAGCCATCCATCCCCTGACGCATGTAGGGCGCATCTCCATCCTCGAGGGCCAGAGCGACCATCAACGCTGGGGCTCGGGGCAGCACTTTCCGGGCTTGCGCTTGTCCTCGGAGCAGCCATTCTGACGCTTTCCTAGAGAAAGTGCCATTTCCAACCAACGCGGTCCCAGCGGCAGGGGACGGAGAAGCCCTGGCCCCGCAGGGGGACGCAGGCAGAGGAGGTGCAGGCAGAGGAGGTGCAGGCAGAGGAGGTGCAGGCAGAGGAGGTGCAGGCAGAGGAGGTGCAGGCAGAGGAGGTGC
>JAOBAS010000047.1:14518233-14531595 GCA_025311575.1 Elanoides forficatus | reverse complement strand
CTTCCCCGAAAAAAAACCATCCCCAGCAAAGCACAATCTGCTTTTCCGCAGTTAATCGGTGTTGTCCGAGCCGAGACCGCGCCACCCGCCCCAAACTACAGAGCGGCCCAGGAAAGGCTGAGCCTGACACGCTGTCCCCACTCAGGACCACTTAATCCCCTTGTTTATTGTTCCTTTGGTTAAAGCTAGTGGGAATTTGCATATTCTGGCTCCTGAATCTGGTCGTGATGAGAGCAACTGCACGGAACTGCTCAAAAGCTCCTCTCTCCTCTGCTTGAGTTACATTTGAGGGGGCCCAGGTGAATCTCCTGTAACTCAAAGGAGAAAAAAAACCCCCAAAAAACAAAAAAACCCCACCAAACCCAAAACAAACAAACCAAGCGGCACATGCTTTCAACCCCAGGCATAGTCCGCAGGCAGCAGGCACCCAAGCCATTAAACTGCAGTTCTGGAAGCCCAGAAACACCTTAGGGAAAGTGAGAGCATCTCTGCCCTGCTTAGTCATGTGTGTTGAATCCAGGTGCTTGAGGAACACAAACCAGGACATCTGGACTAAAAAAACTGACTTAAAATCCTGGATCCTGTATATTTTAAAGTCATCTTTTGCCTTTTAACCTTTGAGTGACTTTGTTCAGCTTTCCTAGCTCTCCTGCTGGAGGAGAAGTTTCCTCCTTTAGGAAGCAGAGAAAACGAGGAGTTTCTGCACCAGATGCATGCAACAGCCAAGGGACTGGGAATTTCCTGACTAAACTGGGCAGGGTGACAACAGGACAGCCACATACGTTCCCAGGGAAAAGCTGCCAGAGTGCCACCAGCTGCCCAGTCCAGGGTACATCCATCCACCTGGCATCTCTCTGCATCTTCCCCTGCAGCACATCTCTGCCCAGAGCACAGCCGCTGGCAACGGGGCTTCCCTCGAGGCCTGATTTGGAGAGGACACATCAGCAGAGAGCACACAGGCATCTCAGCTAGTAGCCCTGGCACCAGCAGCAAGCACATCGGTTTAACGCCTCCAGTGCATTAGAAAAGCAAGCATAGCTCAGGCAATTACCAAGGAAAACCTGGGGGTTGGAAAGTCTCTTCCTTGGGCCAGCCAAAGTAAGCCTCTGAGCTGAGACACCAGGACAGCAGCCTGGAGAACCAGGAGTGCTCTGCAGGCCGAAGTGCTGACTTGGGAATGACACACACCAGCCCAGACAGTCACACTGAAATACATTAAACCAGTTCTTTTGTGCTTAACCTCCTGTTGAGATCAACAATGACATTTGCATCCACTACAAGCCAAGCAAAGCCAGAGAGTCTGCTGGGAAAACAAAAAAAATTGGAAGGGCTGGGCTGAATCCCTCCTGTCTTTCCTTCCAGCCTGTACAAACCTGTGTGTGTTCCTGAGGGGCTGGGAAAGGGCTGCTCATGAGGACACACTTGATGCGTGGTACCTGAAGGGAAGCCTTTCTGACCATGCTAATGGCAGAAAGCTTGTGCGAATCGGCACGAAACTTGCCTGTACAGAGGGACTGAGATACTTAAGCCCAGAAGGTAATTTACAGGAAAATATAAACTGGGCATTTTGGAAAGACTGTGCATTTCCAACAGGATGATAACATGCTACCTAGGTCCCAGTCCTTAGGCTGTTTAATGATCTATGCAAACAGCATGTCAGGGTCTCTCAGCAATGGCAAGTAATGGGTCTTCAGATTGCTGTACTACACAAGGCCATGCTGAGCTGTATGCCCAGCTCAAAGCCAGGGCTTCAGCTGCTCCCGAGACTCACGTCAGCATGTAGGAACCCAATTGCCCGTTTAATGCCTCTCCATTCCTCCTAATGTTCCCACGCTGCTGCAGAAGTCAGAGGAAGCACTCCATCCTCTTCAGTAGATTTTGCCCTATGCAACTGAAACCCTGCATGTTTCAGGAAGAATAAGATGTTTCCTTGTGCGTGTATCTGGGCACCCAGCACTAAATACCCAAATTCAAGAGCTGACGTAGCCAGAGGCCATGCAGAAGGAAGTGCTGGCCGAGCAGGCTGGCATCTCAACCATCAGCCAGTGCCATTCTCTGAGCCCTGGTCCACAGTTACACGTGACATGGGACACAGATCTCCTATTGCACAGGACCAGCCCTGCAAGCCTGAGACTCGGTGCTTTATGCTGCCCTGTCAGTTATTGCACACCTTCATTGCCGATAGGCACTTTCAATCCCAACACAGCACTCCCCCCATTTAACAAGTGAGGGCAGCTTTCGGCTTAGATATGCTTATTTCTGCAGCTGGTAGGACAGCTTGCTTTGTCCCGGACACCCTGCCAAGCTTCCCACCACATCCCTTATGGCCCCGTGGCTCTGCAGCAGCCCCCTCACCAGCACCGAGCCCCCCAGGCACCAGCGCTCAGCAGGATGCCCTGGGCCAGGCAGTTTCCCAGCAGATGAAGAATTAGGGAATTAAAAACTGGGAAATACATCTAATGAGCATTAATAGCCTCATAGAGAGAAGGCAGGCACGTGCTGCCCCTGATCTGGCTGCACTCAGCACATCCCCGATGCCAGCCGTCCTCCCAGCTGGGCTCTGCAGCGACTCATGTGGTTTGTCAGGGCTTTCAGCCCCTGTCCCCTCTACATTTCACTTGTCATCATCTCATCGACACTCCTTAGCCTAATCTCGCCCATCTGTCCCCAGACCAGTCAGGCTTTGTTGGCCACATTTCTGACTCCCCAGTCCTGCAGCATTTCCTTCTAAAGCCTGCAGCTCCCCCAGAATAGTTCCCACTCCATCGATCCCCAGACACTGCCAGGGCCACGCGGCTCCTTCACTCTTCTGTTGCTCCCCAGGGGCATCCAAAATACCATGAAATTACTGCAAGGGCCTGGGGGAAACCACAGGGAGCACCGCCCTCCCTCCCCAAAACCTGACAGGCATCAGAAACACTCAACACAAGAGCAGAAAGTGGTGAAGATGATATTTTATAAGGAAAAAAAAAAAAGTCAAGTATGAAGCACAGGGTTTTTGCATTTTAGAAATGAGTAAAGGATTGTTTGCTCTGTGTGTAGTCTGAAATGTTGTCACTAGAGTAGCTGTTTCTAACTGTAACCTGCTAGGAGTAAAAGCAATTTCTGCCAGTGATCCTTGACTTTAGGGCTCAAATTTGGGCAAGATCAAGCCTTGGAGAAGGAAATCATTGAACACACATCGCTTAGAGCAAACAACAGGAGGAGAACTACCAGTCACCAGCTAATTATGGCAGAAAATTTTGTGTGAAATTACCAATGAAAAGATCAATGTGAACCAACTAGATTTGTTGCTTTTGGGCACTGTAGGAAGCTAGCTAGCTGGCTGAAACTCATGCATGCTCTCCACCCTTCTCCCTTTGTACCTTGTTTTTAAAAAGCATTAGTTAATTTTTTGGTGAACAGGTCAGTGATGCTGAACAGAAATAATTATGGCCAGTGAATCACAAATCAATGTAGTGCAGTTATTATACACAAGACAGCCCAGAATTCTAATGCTTCTGCTCTCATCCGAGTCCTGGGGGATTTATGATTCTGACAACACAAATAACATACTCCTTTGGGAGCTCCGTTGAGAGTTGTCAGTGCTGCTGCTGGAAAGTCTCCTCACTGGCTTATTACCACATTGTCCATGACCTGCGCAATTTGAAAAGGTCAAAGACGGGCAGCAAAGAGCAGAGCCTGCATCAGCTCTCTTCCCATACAGAGAGCCAGTCTTGCGCCAGTGGGACGCTGTCTGCGGAGCCTTCCCAGGCTTACGAGAACTCGCCAGCGTGGTCCGATAACACCGATCCCTGCTCACGGCTAGCGACAGCAGAGCCGCTCCACGCAGCCGTGCTGATGCCCGGCCAGACGGGAACCCAGAAGCATGTTGACTCACACAGCCACTTTTTTTTTGGCCACAGATTGGGTTTCCGCGGGCGGGGGAAAGGATAGGGAGACCACACCAGCTATGAGCAATGTTTCACTTCAGAAGCTTTTATAAGAAGGCTCCACCCCAAGTCCTCTTAGAAAATAATTTTTGTCTTAATATAGCAGTGCCACGTAGGTACTGCTGAGCCATCCCCTCATCCTGAGGGGAAGACCTGTCACCCAGCTGCTTCCCACCCCTTGCTCCTGCTCATTTGAGCCAAGTACTCTCCACTGACAGCATCCCATCACCATTCCCATCCCATAAGACCCAGCAAAGGCAGCAGGGCAGCACTTGTTGGGGCTCAGGGAGCCAGCACAAGCTCAAAGCCTGCTCACACCCCAAGACCTCGCTCTCTGCGGTGCAGACCTGTCCGTGGCACCTGGCAGGGCGACAGCCCTCAGCCCTCTCCTCACCCTCCTCTTCTGCAGCGCCTCGCTCTGCGGGGAGCGGGTTCCCCCACAGGACCCAAATCTGCAGGCGGTGCCAGCGGTGTCCGGGGAAAGCTCGGGGGTCTCAAGGCGAGGAGGGAGAGAGTCCCGTCACGACGGCCGCAGCCGGTCTGCAGGGAGCATCCCAGCATCTGCGGGGAGCTCAGGACGCTGCGGGGCATAAGGGCCATCGGAGGACAACATGACGTAAGGGACGGGGCCTGGCAGGAATTAGCCCCTCCTCATTTATCATCTCCAATAAGAACAACCCTTGGTCAGCACAAATTCTTTCATGTTCACTTACAACATCTATTTATAATATCAACAAAACCACAGGACTTAACAGCCTCAGACACACTCGAGAGCTTCCAAGAGCTCGAGACAGAAGAGGGTTTCCACCAGCAGCAATTCCCCGGCAGAGGCGAGAGGGTTTTGTGGTTCGGGCTGCGGACGGAGGCGCAGGAGACCTGGCTCAGCCCAGATGCTGCGGGGGCCATGGCCACGGAGGGACTCGGGCTGCATCGCCAGGGCATCGCTCGGCCAAAGCCACCGCCTCTGCCTGCCCAGGCACAACACAGCCCCAGTTCTGTCCTCACCCGCCTCCCTCCCCTGCTCCGTTTCCGCTGGATCCTACACCAACAGCTTTTCCCTGTCTCCCTCCCCTCCCCTGCTTTTCTTCTTTACAAATCAAGTGGTAATAATTAAAAAAAAAAAAAAAAAAAAAGTCCCTTTCTGCTTGGAGTCAGAGGTCTCTGAATGATGGCTGGGTTTAAAGCAACTCCTGATTCTGCCAGACCCTATGGAGCACCCAGATCTTTTCAAGAGTCCTACCAAAGCTAGGGCACATAAAAGCAAATTTAGTTGCAAAAAATAAATGTTTCCTTGGGATCCCTGAGCCCGGACATAACCAGGTTCTTTGAGGGTTTTAGGCCTGGCAGGACTCCTCCCTGCATTTCACATTTTTGAATCATAATATCCCATTGCTTTGATATATCAGTGGATTTCCAGCGTCTGCCGGAGCTGTGAGCGTTCACAGAAAGGCGCTGCCATTTCTCCTCTAGCTTTGCAGCAGTTGCTGCCTTTCCAAAACCAGCAGCCTGCATCCACATCACGAAACCCTCGAGTTCGGTCTTTCCTTGCGTCAACTTTCTCGCTGGCAGAGGGAACAGACAACCCTCCTCATCGAGGGATGCGAGGGGAGCACAGCTCCAGGTCTGCTCCAGCTCTTTCTGTTTCAGCCAGCAAGGTGGCACATGCTCTTGAGCCGCTGGACACCCTAACCCCTCCTGCAGACCCTTCTCCTTGTTTCTTTTTGGTACCCGCACCCCAGACCTGGCGGGAGTTGTCCTCAGCCAAGCGGGTGAGCATGAACAGCCGCCGGGGCACCTCGAGCTCCGGATCGCAAGGCAGCGATGCTGGGCTTCCCCGGAAACACACTTTTTAAACCCCAGATGCATTCGGGATCATCCAGGGGGCTGCAGTTGGCACAGAGCCGGGTGGTTTGGCAGATATAGCTCTAAAGAAAAAGAGGGGGGGAAAACTGGTGGAAAAATGTCCCCTCCAGCCCTCTTGTTGAATTAAACCACATGTATATTTTTAAAATACAGCGGAAAGGAACAACTCTCCAGCACATGTTCAAGAGCAGAGTCTTATTTCAGAGATTTCAAAAAATTAGTGGCTGAATGCTGAAACAATATAGCCTTTAGACGAGGGCATTTGGAAGTGATTAACGAGCCTGAACTCATGCATTCAAAATAAAAAGTTAGTACCTCACGCTGGTAACAACTGTCAGCTACTAAAAATCCAAGGCGAGGGGAAGAAATCAAACTCAATCCTGCATAATCTAATGCTCCAAATCAGCAGGAGACCACTAGCAAGCCCACCAGCCCATGACTTCCCTGGGCACATCGCCTCCAGACCTCACGTTCGTCCCTGCCGGACAGACGGACGCCCCTGCCCTGCTCTGACCGGAGGGCTCAGGAGGCCCTGCACCCCAGACCACACAGCCCCATTTTGTTGCCTTTTCAGGGCAAACAGACCAAGTCTGGCAGCCACGTCCTGCGGGCCGACTCCTGCACGGGGCACAGCCACCAGGGCTGGGGTACGCAAGGAACGGTCTGCTGCTCCTTCCAGTCTTCCTGTCCTTTAAGTGATTAAAAAAAAAAAAAAAAAAAAAAAAGGAAAATCTGCCCAAACCTGGCTACTCTGTGCCCTGAAGGAAGTCGTGCCAGCTGCGTGCTTGGGCCTAAGTGGCACAAGAGAGAGCTCACGGTCCCTTTGAACATTAAAGCAGCTCTGCTTTTCAGGGACTTTTCAGCTTAGCAGCAAGAAACTGAAGTGATCCAGCGCTGTGTTGGTGGTATCAAGATCAAAGAGCTCAGGAAGTCTTAGTTAAGCAAAAAACACACCTCGTGCTACAGTGTAGAAGCTGCTTCTCATGCCCCCAAATCTGAAGCGATTAAGAAGGATGTTTTTCCTCTCCAGCAGCCAGCCCCAGCAGCGACTGCCAGTCCAGAGCAAAGGCAGTCCCAGGGCGCGGGGGCGGGGGGGTCCGAAAGCTTCGCTGGCCCGGCTCTCCCACAGCCGTACGACCAGCAACGTCCCCAGCATTGGAAAAAGCTGCAAAGCCCAGAGCTCTCGGCACATTTTTCCCTCCGTATAACTGAGACGGGGGTGAGCTCCCACAGGAGCAGTGCTGCAGGCGACAGTGGACTGCATCGACGGCGCAGCCGTCCCACCGCACAGAGCATCTCGCCCCGCTCCTGGTGCTGCCAGGAAGGCGGCTGGAGGACAGGGACGACAGAGCGACCTTGCAGTGCGGGAACACCCCCAGATACAGCCGGGACCCCACTTGTAAGCCAAAGCTCCAAGCTGCAGGGCCAGGCTTGCAACCTGGTCCACAGCCACACAGGGATTTGGAGAGCTGCAGAGGGGACGGCTGGGGGCATGTCTGTCTGTCCTCCACAGATGGGCTGCAGAGGAAAGAGCCGGCCAGTCTGCCAGAGCTTGCTGTCCCGGCAGAGATGTCTGTGTGCATCCCGGGCTGCCCACGGCACCCCGGAGACCCCCAGACCTGCAAAGCCTGCACATGAGCTGGGGGCAGACGGTCTGCCCGGCAGCAGGATGCCCCGGCACATCCCCACCAGGCAGGGGCCGGTCTGCGTTTTGGGTTGGGAGCTGTGCAGAAGCAAACTTCTCCATGTCTCATGTCTGAGAACTTAAAGAAAAATAGATGTTTTGAGTTTACTTCAGTAAAAAGAAATGTTGGTAACATGACCAACATCTGGGAGCTTAAAATGAAACCAGACCGTTCTGCCCCTGCAAGGAGCAAACCCATCCTCAGCCTGGGGAGCCTGGCAGCCCCCCGGTCACACGCAGCTGGGGCCTGTGGGTGCACCAGTGACGGGAGCCCCAGGCCGAACGGCTGTTGTCCTCTGTCATGGGACAGACTCTGCCTGCATCCCCTGCCATATATTTTTCTCCCTGCCTTAGTGAAGATTTGGCCATTTCAGCAGCACCCAGAAATTCACGGCATTCTAGAAATCGGTCCGGGATTTTCCACCCTTCTCATTGCTTTGTTTTGTTCTCAAGTCTGAATTGCACGCTGCTTCACTGAGTTTTCCCGGGCCAGGCGATAGGAGCTAGCGACAGCATGTGCGTGCTTTCACACACATGTGCACTGGTAGTGCCGTTAGCCGAGGAGGCCAGGATATGTTTCGCATACCCAGAGCACACCAGATGCTCTGGCAGAACAATCCCAAGTCCCCACTAGCTCAGCCAGACCCGGGTCCCTGAACGCCCAACCTGCCCCCATCCCCGAAAACTACCTCAGGACATCTCTCGACACCTCGCCGCAGGCAGACCCCGCTGTGCTGAGCGGCTTCTCCTGCCGTTGGAGAGAGGAGGGACTGGGACGAACCCCTCAAGCCTGACACTTGGCTCCCTCCAGTCCACACTTGCAGACACAGCATCTAGTATCCTTCCCATCGATGGGAACATGCTGCAAACGTTGCCAATGGGCCAAACTGCAGGGCTGGCAAGGGTCTGCAACTGGGAAAGCAGGGGACCGGGACGGCAGGAGGGACACCCTTGCATACTGCAGGGGATGGGCACAACATCTCTGCAGCGCACTCAAAGAAACAGCTGCCTGCAGAAGAAGAGCCAGTTTTTCCAAGCTTTTAAACCCAACTGTACCATGCTTTTGCCCAGCGCTGCGGAGCTGCAGCACATGTGGCTGCACAGGGCACTCGAAGGTTTCTGCAGTCAGGCTTCCACCGGACCTTTTGTTTTGGATATAGAAAAATACAACCTGACAGCAGCACACAGTACACACTGCCTCTCGCTAAGAGCTGTTCATATAATCCTTAGATGCTGCAGCACACCTTTTGCTACGCCAGCCCACACGTTGCAGAGCTAGGCTTTAGTACCAGCCAGGACACAGGAAAGGAGAGGTTTCCAGCAACGAGACGCACGGCAGCAGCAGCCACGCACAACACGCTTCGTGCCCACACTATGGCCCGGTTTCATCCCCTGTGTTCTAGATCTGCCATGCACTTTTGCTTCTTGGCACTTGCCTCAAAGTTTCCCACTGAAGAGTCTCATGCTTTGGGCACAAAAGTTGCCCCAGGGGATGGTCTCAGCCCCGTGTTAGTTACCTCACTGAGCAGAGACAGCATCTCCACATCAGCAAGGAGACCACCTGCCAGAACTTAAACCTCATGACCCTTCTTGATAACAGGTATCCGTCTCTCCCACATTCACAGAAAAGACCCACCACCTCTGCGGTCAGACGCACCCCTCCACCTCTCCCCAAAGCTGAAGATCCACATCCAAGCAGAGGGGGTACAGTGGGGAACAGGAGCTGGCGCTGCTGGAAGAGAGCATGGAAAACTCTCAGAGCCAGTGGATGCACCCCCTGTTAATCTGCTAAGACTGAAGCATGAATAGCTTTCGTAGCCGAAAGGCACTGAATGCAATTCTGACTCCACTTGGGAGCATTCCTGAGTACAGCTCATTATTATTATTATTTTCTTGTTTCTTCAATGATGTTGAACATGCTCCGAGACCCTTAATCACAGCGGAGATTACAGAAGACTCCCGGAGGGCTGACAAATGAGCTGAGGAAGGCCAAGAATAGCTGCGCTGACAGCACGCCCTGCCCGGAGCAGCCTTCGAGGGGAGACGGAGGGATTGGGGAGGGAAGCAGCCCCTTCCCCGCGCCCCAGGCAGGAGGCTCCCACCCGGCTCCCTCCGTGCCACGGAAAGGATGGAAGGAGCCAGGCGCAGGGGGAAGCCCCCTCCAGCGCTTCAGGGTAGCCCGTGCTGCGACCGCAAGCCCGTCCCAGCGTGTCTCGAGTCCCCCAGGTTCCCCTCCCCGGGCACATGCACCACGCAGGCAGGGTGGCGTCCATCACTTCCAACCAGCATCCGTTACTCTGGGGTTGGGAAAAGCAAGAACAAAGCGGTTTGGTCCCACGGCTGTTCCCACAGCTGCCAGGGACGTGTCGGGGGGCCGCGGGGGCTGCCCCGCCAGCTCGGGAGAGGTGCTGGTGCACAGCAGCTCACCTGCGGCCACTCGCCCAACCTAAGAGATTTTGGTGCTTTGAGCACTGTGTCGGGGACAATTTTCATGGTTTGGAGCATGCTGTAAAGCCGGCAGCAAATAATTTCCAAAAGGATTTGCCTCTCTGGGCACATCATGGAAGGCAGCGAGGAAACAGCTTCAGAGCCCTCTTGGTCCCCAGACTGGCCCTCGCCCGCTCAAAGGCTTTCGTGTAGGAAACCCAGGACTTGCTCTTCGCCGAGAACAAGGCATTTTCCCCTGATATCAATCTCATGGCTTATCCCATAATTTTGTAAAATAAAAAAAAGATGAACTTTTAAAATGAAATATATTCCTTTGTATGACACCAGGAATTATGAATTGATAAAGATTTCCTATTATCTTATAAAATCTACCACGCCAATCCTTCAGCAAGGCCATGCCCATAATTGCAAGCAGATGTCTTTCTCTGCTGACACGTTAAATAGAAGCAGAAAGACCCACTGCTATCTCCCATCAACAATTTGCACTAAAGCAGAGAACAGATTTTCACAGACCAGGACTGCTGGAGGAGAAGGGAGATTAAGTTCCTGCAGACCAGGCGTCTAAGCATTACAGCAAAACAAGGCAGCTCGGGAAAACAATGAACTCTAAACAGTCCCTAATCCCAAAGTAACCAAAAGCTTTTGTGAAGGAAAATGAATATGCTGAAACCAATACTGCCGAGCCCAAGGAGGGCTCAGAGACTGAGGTAACGCGCCACGAAGGCGAGATTCTGCAGCTGACAAGTCCTCACGTTAGCTCTCCACCAACACTGTCTGTGCAATATTGGCTTTCGGACGTCTATATCAGCATGTGTAAAACCAAGGGGGAAAGCAACACAACCCCAAAGACGTCACAGCCGCTCACCCCACGTGGCAGTGACCTGGGACGCTGGCCGGGTGCCCAAGCCCCCCAGCGCAGACGAGGGGTGCACGGCCCCAGCGCGCACCCTCGGGACCTTTGTCGCAGGCGGTCGTGCTCCACGCCGAGCCCAGCCTGCAGGACGCCGGCAGCGTGACTCCCGTTTGCCGATGCCGGGTGGGTCTGGTGGCTCCAAGCTTCCCCATTAGTCCCGTTCCCGGCGGACGATCAGGGTCGC
This sequence comes from Elanoides forficatus, assembly GCA_025311575.1. Taxonomy (NCBI): domain Eukaryota; kingdom Metazoa; phylum Chordata; class Aves; order Accipitriformes; family Accipitridae; genus Elanoides; species Elanoides forficatus. The sequence goes on along the minus strand of JAOBAS010000047.1, from coordinate 14,520,571 downwards.
AGGGGACGGAGCCGTGCGGCTGGAGGCTGTCCCATGCCGCAGCGCATCCTTCGGGCAGAGCACAGAGCCCGGCTATTCTGCAGCAGCCCGGGAATTATCAATAGAAGTGGAAGTGACAGGGTGTTTAGCAAACATTAAACCCAGGAAGCTTAAAAGGTCTTCCAGGATTATTAAATAAACATTTAGGGTGAGTGAGAGGAAAGAATATGAAATGGCGAAGAAATTGTAAACACTCTGGAGCAGGCAGGTAGGGGCTACACTAATTCAGCTGGGCAGCGCAATGTTTAATAATTAAAGTAGTATCACCCATAATCATGCCTCAGCTCTCCGGCGAGCATCAGTTCAAGGGGATGGACTTGTTTCTAAACATTTAGCCTGATATTAACATTTAATTAAGACCATTTAACATACAACCTTAAACATGCCGTCCTGGCCTGCCCGCAGCCGCAGCGTGCCAGCTCGGCAGAGCGGGGTCACCAGCAGCCCCTCACGGGCCCCGGCCTCCCCCCGCTGTACTGGGACCGTGGTTGTTAAACCCAGGCTCGGCTCCGGCAGCCTGCACACGTGGGGTCAGCGGTTCCCATCCTAGCTGCTCACCCTCCCGCAGCATCCGCAGGATGGCACGGGCATCTCCAGGGGGCTGAGGAAATCCCATCCTTCATGGAGAAGTGGGGAGGAGAAGTCTCCGGCTTGGTGAGGACAGCACAGCCATCGCAGCAGCCCTGCGAGAAGGCACATGGCCGCACATGACCAGATGTTAAACTACCTTGGAGCTTCCACAAACGAGCTCAGCCTTCTCCAAATCAGTTATTCACCCTTGCTGTACAATAACTAGGGAGGCTGTCCGAGTGAGGACATTGAGGATGACCGATTTAAAGGCATCACATTTGCATTTGCCTAAAGGGGTTGCAGTTCATTATTTGTGGGCTTTAGTGTAGTTCGAGTACTGTACATGAGAGACTGCACGTGCTCGCTAGCCTGCCAAAGACAAATGCCCTGATCTCTTTGTTTCTTTTCAAGTAACAGCAGAAATACTCTCCACCATCCTTCTGGGGCTATAATTTATTTATACACAACACTACACCTCCTAGTAAATTAATCTCTCAGCCACATTAATAACTCAAGAGTTTAGAGAAAGTTAGATTGAGGTAGTGAAATGCTAAAGCAGAGGTTGCTAATGGCGTAACATACCCCAAGCTGAACTAAGGAGGCGAAAAAGCAGAAGAGTTTTAGTAACCATACTGAAGTACCTTTGCATTTAGGGTTCCTGGCAATGGCTTCAGAGTAGCATAGGGAGCACCTGCTTGCCAGCAGCACCGGACCCATACACACACACACACAAATATCCAGACAATCACCTCTGGTTTCATCATCTCTCTTTCCTATTACTGCTTGTGAAGCACCTCTCATTGTGGCACAAAGTGCCCTTTCAGTATCTGCTCTGTGGCACATGCCCCCACCCGGAACGAGGGCTGCAGCCTCAGAACAGCCCATCCCAGCCATAAAAATCCCTAAATTTGGATTTGTACAGATCAGAGCCCAGAGAAAAGGTCAGCAGTTCAGTCCTCCAAAGCTCAGGTCAGGCCCGGCACTGAGAATAGCTGTGGGATGCCTGCCTACAATCAGAGACGCGTTCCCTGCCTCAGCCACGGCACTGTGTCAAGGTAGAGGTTATCATTCAGGAGGCAGGTCATGATACGGCCGCTTCACTTTTTGCCCACGTTGCAGGGAACGAGATCCTCAATCACGAGATCTCACAAATGCAATCGGGACAGGCAAGTCAGAACGTCTTTTCGAGGTACATGCTGGATCAAGGCAGAGCACAGCCACAAACGCTGCTGTGTGATGCGTCACGCACCATATCATCAAATGCTGCCTTCTATTGCCCCCAGCAAACCTTTCTTCTGTAAATTGGGTCTAATGTGTGCAAAGCAGCTGCACAGGGTCTCAAATAGAGCCATTCCCTGCACCTCAAGGATGGGAGCGGAGAGCTGGATCCCAAACTCTGCGAGCAGCCCCAGCCCATGCTGGCTGCCATCAGGCATGGCTCCTTCCAGCCGCATCCTTGTTTTCCTCCTCCTTTCTAGAGCAACGGCTTGGCAAACCTCTCCTGGATGCCTCCGAAGGAAAAACGTTACAGACAGCCCCAAATTTCCAGGCTGCGCACATTTCTGCAGAAAAAGCAGGGCTCTTCGCCCACTGCTTGCGGCTCTCGGGATCTTGGCAGGCTGTGAGCGAAGCCCACTGCGCAGCAGAGCGCCGATGCCCCCGCGCTGGTGAGCGGAGACGGATCCATCGCCCCGATGTGTCAAGAGGAGACGGGGCCAGGACACCCCCC
>JAOBAS010000047.1:14478643-14489457 GCA_025311575.1 Elanoides forficatus | reverse complement strand
GCCCAGGGCACAAGACCCCCCATGGGGGAGCGCAGGCCCCAGCAGACCACCCTGACTGGGCCTCCCCGTGCCCCCCAGGCCCCAAGCAGCCCCGAGCTGGGAAAGGCCTAAAATGGAGGAAGCTGGGAGGGGGAGTGGGGACGGACCCTGGCCCACTGATGACGGCAGAGCCTGCGGGCAGCAGCTCTGCCTGGGCATGGGCTGTGCTGTGCCCAATGGCACCCACCAGCGGGGACATCTGCCGTGGGGACCCGCAGTCCTGGCAGTGCCACACACTGGTTTCATGCCACCCAGAGTGACCCCAGGCTTGGTACCCACCAGCCACAAGTGCCCCATGGCCAGCAAGCGTGCCGGGGCTCAGTGCCAGCGGGCGATGCCCAAAGCTCAGTACCACCAAGGATGCCCAGGCTCAGTACAGGTTGGTACCACCGGGGACTTGGCACCATAAGGAGTGCCCACTGGCACGGTAACACCTGGGGCTTGGTGCCACTGGCGCTGCCCACCAGTGGGGTAACACCCAAGAGCTCAGCATCACCTGGGGGTACCTGTCTGCTCGACACCACCCAAGGCTCGGTGCCACCAGCAGTGCCCGGTGGCTTGGTACTGCCCAGGGCTCAGCACCACCGGGGGCACTCGCCGGCTCGGTAACACCCAGGGGTGCCCCATACCACCCAGTGGCTCAGTACCACCCAGGAGCAGCTGGGGCTCGGTGCCACCGGGGGTGCCCAGTGGCTCGGTACTGCCCGGGGCTCAGCACCACCGGGGGTCCTCACCAGCTTGCTACCACCCGGGGCTCGGTGCTGCCCGGTACCACCGGGGACACTCACCGTCTCGGTATCACCTGGGGCACCCGGTGGCTCGGGACCACCGGGAGGTGCTCACCGTCTCGGTATCACCCGGGGGCGCCCGGTGCCCGCTCGGTGCCCGCCAGCTCCGCCCCGCCCGGGAGCCCACCGCCCGCCTGGCAGCCCGGGCACCGGGGCCAGGGCAGCTCTGGGAGGCCCAAGCGCTCCTGAGCGGCTTTTCCAAGGCTGCAGATGTTTCTGAGAACCTGGACTGGACCGTGCAGACCTCATTTCCCTGTGGACAAATTCCAACCAAAACTAAGGTATTTGAAAAAAAAAAAAAAAAAAAACAACAACCAGGAGAGAGAAAGAGTCGGTCTGTTTCTTAAAGAGGTATCGCGCCTGGGAAACCTGGCTCCAGTCCTGCCAGGGAAGCAGAAGCTGTGCAACAGCAGCGTCCACTGTTCCCCCAGCAGCAGCGCCAGCCCCTCGCCAAGCACCGTTGGCGAGGGAAGGGCACGTGTAAAGCAGACCAGCAGCGCTGCCTGCCACGGGTCCAGAGCTCCGTGGAGGGACTGCTCCCGGCAGCTTCTCGGAGCGGGGGCTAGGCCACAGCAAGCCTGACAGCTTGTAGCCACAGCCACGCATCCTGCTCGGAGACGAGCGGGAGATGCTTGGCACAGCACGGCTCAGCTGAGGAGACAGGACAGGAGCACAGGCCAGCCCTGTTCACCGCAGCGGGCAGGCACAAGGCTGCCACGCTCCCGAGGGCCCGCAAAGACTGCTTCAGCAGCTGCCTTTTGCTTAAACAGCTTGTGCTACTTAATACAGGAACTACACCTCATTGAGAGGTAAATGGAAGAGGCTCTGCAGCCTGGAAGCGTGAAGGAGCCACTTTCACCTGAGGGCCAACAGAAGAGAGAAGCCAGTTAGCACCGCTAATGAAGTGGAGAATTCAGCAGTAAACAAGAGAATTCTTCGCCATAAGGTGCCAGTAGCTGAATGAAAGAGGCAATTGGATGGAGCAGGCCCTCTGCTGCTGCTTGGGCTCAGGAAACGGTAGGAAAGCACTGATCAACTGTTTGCACCAAGAAACAGCTGCAAAATGGACTTCTCATCCCTTGGGGTATTCTGACAGCCTAGAATTTGCTTTTACCAAACTCAGTTTAGAAACACTGAAACATCTCGTTTTGAGAATGTAGAAAATACTGCAGTGTCCCAGTAGTGTGCTATGATGTGGTACACAGAACAGGGCACTGATCTGCTCGAGGGCTGTTTGGCTGAATTTCTCTCAAGAATCTTTATTTGCACCCAAGTGTTACATCCTCAGGTATGAGCCTCTGGTCTGGAACGTGACCCCTGCTCATCTGGAGCACTCAGAACCAAAGTGTGCAAGTAACTCTCCATTTTTGATTGCAAGATCAGAAGAAAGTCTCTGAGCCTCTCCATTTTCAGAGCGGCAATGGGCCTGTTTTACTTGGCAGTGCTGTAATCCTTCTATTCCAGGCCAGGTAGTGTGGCAGGAACATCGTAGGTAGGCAGGCAAGATGAGGACTTAAGAAACTCTTGGGGAGCTCTCCAAAGGCAACAGCGGTAACACTGCGGTAAAACTACAGTCAGGATTGTGGTTATCCCCAGCTCAGCAAATACCACATGGAGCAAGGTGAATGTCCTGTCATGGTCACTCCAGACATGAGTGCCACCACGTACGTGGAGCATCCCACGCTGATTACTGGGCTGGCTGCAACCCTGACATACCGTACAGTTAGTCGCTGAGCTCAAAGGGCTGCCTGCCACAGTTCTGCGCTCTTGATCCAAGCGGGAAAGCTACAAGACGGCATGCCTTGGCTGCCAAATCCATCTACACTCAAAGCCGGGACAGTTCTTGAACTCAGCCCAGGGAAGATCTTTGCTGGCTCCCTTTTCTCTGCTGTATCTGATACCCACATTCACAGCAGCAGTGCCTGTATGGGAATCCAAGAGTGAACTGTAAACTGAAATACAATTGCCCAGAAAAGCATTTTTTCTTAAAAAAAAAAAAAAAAAAGAGAAAATAGCCAACAGCTCTGGTCTAGACCACTAAATTGCTTAATATACAGTGTAAGACCTCTTAAATAGCAGCTGCCCAAGAAGGGCTGCTCTTCCAACAAACCCCTTCCAAACTGGGCATTAACTTTTCTGAGTGAAGCCTGTGCAGCCATTTCCGTTCATACTTATGTAGCCCACTGCTTCTTAAATCTCTGCATAGTCTCTAATGTCATCATTTAACTTTGCTTTATAGCCATTTATTGCTGCCTCTCCCACAGGGGCTAACATATTCTTATTGAATAATGAGATGCTTTGCGACATGCACAATTTCGGCTATCCCCAGTCCTCTCTCCTACCCTTTGAAAAGCCCAGCCTAATTAACCGTGCTTATTTCTGGCTCCATTGTTCGTCCCCACAGCCTGCGGGACCAGGCGCTCTGCCCCCCACCGCCGCTTCCTCTGCTCGCTGGGGCTGCTCTCTTCCACAAACACCCGCGGCGGGCGCTCGGCATCGAAGGGACGGCTGGAGGCGGACATGCCCCCTTCGCCATCGACACCCACCTCGCCTGGCCGCAGCGGTGCCCTCCCGGCCTCCCCGGCCGCGTTGCCGGCCGGGCAGTGCCACGGGGCCGGCAGGGCACGCTCTGCCCCGGCCGCCCAGCACTGGAATGCGCGTTTCCCTCCATGCCGCCCCGGCGAAACAGGCAGGCGTGGGATAATAGAATATATTAGCCCTGAGCCCATTCAGCCCCAGGCTCTTTGCGAACAATGCCTGCTAACTGAGCTGATTTTTGCCAAATGACTGGCTTTCGTGCATGAGCAGCAAAGTGGAGCCCCCAAATAGTCCCACGCAACAATCGGGCAAGCGCTATTGCCCAGGGCCCATTGTTTTACTGCTGCGTTTGAGGGCATGGAGGAGTCATGGCCTTGCCTGCCCTGGCATTTCTTCCCCTGTTTCCCACCGCTCTGCTAGCCCCGTCTCAGCCCCAACAGAGGCAGTGGGGATGGGGGCGATGAGACCAGCGATGAGACATCCGCCGTCCCTGCCCCAAGCGGGGCGACACGAAAACCACCGACAGCCGCGCCGCCCCAGAGCTCCCACTGCCCCCCGGTGCCCGTGCCCCCACCGAGGAGGGGATGGAAAATGCCGGTGGAGGCAGCCCACCCCCACGTCCCCGCACGGGGAGCCCACCGTGCCACCCCTGCAGTGGCGCGCGGCTCCCACGCCTCCTCCTGCAGCAGAACAGCTCCTGGACACCCCCCGGGGAATATTTGCTTTAGATTAGACACCCCCTCAGCCAGCTGAGAGCTGATAGCCCCTGCCGGGTTCAGCCTGCCGAAGAGGATGTTAGTTTTGCCATGTTTGTTTTCTGGTTTTCTCAGCGGATAGCTCCGAGGTTCCGATAACACTGATGCAGCCGGGAATGCTCCCTCACCCTGCGATGCGGGAATCTGCAGGGGGACGTTTTGCAGCTGTGGCCACCCGCTCTGCCACCCCCAGCCTGGTGCCCGGCACCGCCTGGGCTGCAAAGGATGCTTACACCAAGAGCCAGCCCGCAGCAGGGCCAGGATCAAGGCACGCAACAATTCCAGCCGATGTCTCCTGTTAGGGTGAAATTAGCACCATTAAACGCTATAACTAAACACAATCAACAAAGGGTTTACTAGCTGAGATAACATATAAAGAACTACAACAGCTAATGCCTTCAGCACTGCTGAAACTCTGACCGTCTGCCCCTAGTCCCAGGAGGGAACTGATGGCAAATATTTACAGGGGCTTATAAATATTTATCCTGTAATAACTTGCTGCATTACAGCACATTCCTCCTTATGAGGCTCCGCTTTGCCCTGGACCAGGTGCAGGCTGCTGAGAGGGTCTGCAGCATATATAAAGTTTGTCTGAATAACACACAGCGAGCGCTGGCGTTCAATAAAGTAACCAGCAGCTGAGCTGCTTGCGTGAAATGCTCTGCAAGTCATTTCTTACCCAACAAAAGAAAAATGTGGCTGGGGAACACAGGTGTGCAGGCACCTCGGTGTGGGTGCAAACCCCTTCTGTGTTGCCAGAGTAACCTGGGGAAGTGCTGCAAGTCACCGGGGAGCTATAAATCACACCACCGGGCCGATGTGATGGGGGCCTCAGCCCAGGAGCAGCCCCGCGGTGACTGAGCACACAGGGACCCTTGGCTGCTTTGGTGAGGACCCCAAAGGAAGGGAGCTGGAGACTGGCCCGCCGCAAGGAAATGTCTCCTCAACGCTTCTCGCTCTGTGGCAATCCTCTCTTCGAGGAACCAACCTACCGCACCCCAAAATCACCGGACATCACCGAGATCTGCTCTGCACACGGCAGTTGGGCAGCAGCTCCCCGCAATGCTGCGCGTGGAGGGGTCCTCTCCGATGGCTGAAACCTGCAACGTCAGCAGGAATCGCAGAGGGACCGGCCCACCACGGTTCTTCCTTTGGTCCTGCAGACCTGGCAGACCAGACCCCAAGGGGACCACAGGCTCCTTAACGGGGACCCGCATCAGTCACCGTGAGAGTATGTGAATTAGTGGGGGGGGGGGATCCTGAGAGCTCACCGCTTCTCTCGGCCTCGAAGGAAAGCCGGGCTGTTGGCTGGGGTTTCTAGGAGTTCTTCTTTGGACCCTCCATAAGAAAAACTAGAAGCTAAATGGTTTCGTAATTTTTCCCTGACTGTCCCCAGATGAAAGCCCCTCTCTGCTTCTTCCCAGCCCTCCTCTGTGCTGCGTAATGAAGTGCAGATGGCTCGGGTGCAGGTGTCCAGAGCGCAAGCCCGGAGCCGGCGGTGCGGCAGCACCCCAGGAGTGCCAGCTGCCCCTGCCAGGTGCTGCCCGACCGGCACCACGGGGCCAGCAGTGTGCAGCATCCCTTCCCCAACCTGCGGGGACGATTTCTAGCCCTGCCACGAGCACTGCATTCTCTTCGTTTGCTGCCCGGTGCAAACTTGACTTGCTCAGCAGTGAAGAGAGCCTGGAACCAGCATTTTGTCGTGGTGTTGTTTCATTTGTTTGGAGGCCAGAAATTTATCTTCCCGCTAATATCTGTCCTCTTAATTATTTATCTTTCTCATGCTTAATGATTTGCAAGAGCATAAGCAGCCTGTGGTTTGGAAAGCATGCGACGATCTCCGAGCAGCACCAGAGATGGAGTTCTGAACTACTTTCTAACACGGATAAATAAACAGCGTGGAAAGGCTCCATTGTGTATATTCTAGGTTGCTATTTTCTTAACCCTGTCTCATTAAGATGGATGGAGTTTCTGCTTATTAGTAATTTGGCAAGTTCCTCTTTGTGTACACTCCGCACTTCTCACTAATGACGCTTTGCTTCAGTGATTAACAAAAGAGACTTCCAACATAGTCAGTGAAAACACAGCCACGCACTTGGGGCACTGGGACGGAAACCCAATGTTCTGGAGATGCCATTTGTGGAAGACAAGAAACTGCAGGGAACCCAGAGAAGGAAAAGCTGCTGGTCATAAAACCTTTCCTGACATTCAAATAATTTTGACCTAAGGACATTGGTTCTTTGATTTACATCCACAATTGCAGAGCTGACAGAGCCTATAACAAAGTGATTCAGAGCCCTTACACTGCTGTTCCTAAAACACGTCCGATGGAGATGAAGCTGGCACTGCTACTGCCTGGATTTACAGCTGGCCATTAAAGTATGTTTACAAGCCTTTAGTACAGTGTACACATCTGGTAAATCATTGATTGAACAAATAGCTCCTGGAGTCATGCTCCCTCTGTCAACTTTTTCCACTACTATGTTACCCAGCACAGAATCATCTGCTCCAGCCCCTGTTTTCTGCGGCGTCTGCCAGCACGCAGGCAGGCGTGTGTGCACGTGCCCGAGCAAGCAGCCGTGCACATACCCAGATTTGCACGTGTAGGCTGGGTTGTCACTGCGATCCAGATGCCATTGGACACACACCTACACAAAAAAACCCCACACAGGTCTTTGGCACACCCGGCTGATCTATACTACAAGCAGGGAAAGCGGTATCACCTGCACAGGACAGAGTCCCAGCTAGCTACGCAATGGGCAAGAAATCAGAGAGAGGAGCCTGTTTCTTCCTAGGGATATGCATGAGAGAAGAGAAGGCAATCGGGAGTGCCTTTGCCAGCCTGGCAGCTGCCTTCCAGCAAGCCGGCCAGACGGCAGGCGTTTACCAGCACCAGCGCACAGGACGCGCTCAGCTCCTCGGCACCGGCCGGCATCGGGCTGGGCTGGCGGGCACGGCTCAGCGGGGCGAGAGGGACGTGAAAAGCATCGAGAGAGTAATCCTGCAACTGGAGACGCTGCAGGCAGACCAAGACTCTGGAGCCTCACCAGCAGGCAAGAGAAAGATCCTAGATGAAGCCAGACCTAAGAGGACAGCTCTTCTCTGCCTGCAGCCGCGCGCCAGCCGAGCAACACGCGCGAATGTCCTGCCAGAGCCAGGCTGCACCGGCAGCACGGGCACCATCCTCCCCACGCCGGCTGAGAGCTGCCGGATCCGCCCCGGCACCAGGGGCTCGCACCAAGGAGTGAAAGCCAGGGCTGGCAGGGCCTCGGGTTTGCTGCACCAGCGCAGGCACAGTGGAAGAAAAGCGGGATGGAGACGGGGCGCGGCGCCAGGAATGCGGTGGGAAGCAGCATCCATCTCCCCTGGCGCTGGGGCGGCATTGCGCAACAGCCCGTGCACAGGACCCGCATTGAAGCCTTCCTTGCAGCGGGAGAAAAATGCCGTGTTTGGTGTTTTACCAAGCGTGCCAGTGCCCCGGGGAGCGGGAGGAGCTGCGAGCCCCCACCACGGCTCATTGTGCTTCTGGGAGAGCATCTGGCCAGCTGTGCAGTGATCTGTGGCCAAACCCTCACTCCCCTGGCCACGGAGCTGGGCAAAGGCCAAAGGGTAAAGGGCAAACCACGGGAGCAGAAACAAAGCTAGATCAGCTCATTCATGCAAATCTTTTCAAAAGCTTTTGGGTGGCTGGACAGACAGACATGGGAGAACAGGACTTACCGTCCGCGTGTGAATCGCCATAGGGACACACAGGCTGCCGGGTCCCGTGCAGTCACTTTGCGGCGGTTGAAAAGGAGGTGCGGGATCCTGCACTCACAGCGGGCTTTTAAGCAAAATGAGGGTGCAGGGACTGTTGCCAGCTAGAGACAGAGCTCAGAAAAGCAGGGGGAACAGTAAAAACCTGGCTCTCTGCAGTGAAAAGCACTGCCTCCAGTCCTGTTCCTGCACAGTTGCGGGGCAGCTCCCGCAATCTGCTCCAAGGACAGCCCAGCCCTCCTCGATGCAGCACAGGTCCATATTTGCAGGGCTGGGGGGGGGCATCTGCAGCCGGTGGGGCTTTTGCAGGGCTCGGGCAGCTACAGACGGTGGAAACCACGGGAGGGAAGAGGGAATCGCCACAGAGCGGAGGCAGAAGGAGGGGAGGAGAGTCCACGAGGGCAGCTTGGAAAAGGTGACCGACCCAGCAGGCAAGCAGGGGAGAGTTCTCTGCTGTCAGCCCACTGCGAGCAGTGACCTAGGGGAACGTAGCCTGGAGAAGCATTTAGCCACCTTCCACCCTGCCTGGGTCACTCCTGCAGGCAAAGTCCCCATTCCCCATCCTAGGCTGTGCTCATGGACACTGGGCGACATGGGGATCGGGAAAAGCCAGCGCAGAGAACTGAGGCAGATTCGCTCCTGGGCTTGTTGAAATTACATACGGGACAAGCACAGCTGCTAGAAACAATTTTAAAACAACAACAACAAAAAATGCAGTCAGATTTAATTGTTAGCAATAACCTCTTAAAATAGCAGCTCATTAGCCCGAGTGCAAACAGCTTAAAAGTGTCGGCATGATTTGTGGGATCCTGTGGGGTCTTCTGGGATTTTCTAGGGTTCCTGTAAAACTAGTGCGAAGAAGAAACACAGCCCCTGAGTCCTGAAGAGGAAAATATGTATTTCACTTCACATTAGCACATGAAAAAGTGGCTCTGGTACATGGTAGGCTGCCATGTTGTTGCAAACCCAGGATTCTCCAGGGCTGCGGGGATGGAAGTGCAGAAACACCAGGCACCCCAAACCAGGACAGATGCTTTGTGCCGTTCGCAGCTGGTGAGGAGGATCCCGCGGCGCCCGCGACTGCGCCAGGCCCTGGAAGTGGAGGAGCCGCCCCAGGAGGGTGCGATGCTTCCTGCTGCTCTCGGCAGCCGGGCGGGAGCACAAGGACGAAGGACCCCCCGGCTCGCCCGCCCTGCGCCCACGCTCTCCTTCCACCCTGCTGACCGGAGCTTCCCCCGGGAAAAGCCACGGGACCTGCCCCGCTTCCCGCCGTGACCCCGCTCAGCCACCTGCGTCCAACATCCACCAGTGCCTAAATCCTGCCGCACCACGGAACTTGGGAGCATCCTTGAAGTTAAGGTCTCGCTTAAGCGCTTTCCTGAATAAAAATTTTCCAATTCACCCAAAAAGTGCCTGCAGGGCAGGAACAGCCCTGCTCCCGGGTCCTCTCCTGAAGGGGTGGGAAAGGGAAGGCAGCTGTGCCTTGGGGTGGGAAGGGAAGAGGCTGGGCACTTTCCCTCCATCCCTATTGCACCCAGCTGGTGCTGGTGCTAGCTTCTGAGGGAGACTGGGAGACGTTGGCTTGAGGTTGATTTCCTGGGGCACAACAGCCCCCGAACTTCAGGTTTTTAATGGGCTGGCAGGGCATCCGGGAGGGAGGAGAGGGAAATAGACTTTTCCTTCCCCCATAAATAATTTTATGGAAGATTTTAAGAGAGATTTAAAGAAGAACTTCTTCCCTCCCTCNNNCCCTTCTCAACTGTACTGTGCATTTCAAACCGTTTGCGGAAGGGAATTAATTAACGCAGGCAGCAGAGCCCAAAGCTCTGCAGCAGCCTGTCCTCTGCACAATGGAGATCCTACTTTTTCTCCGCTGCCTGAGAAACACATGCCCAAATTCCAAGTACATAAATTTTTTCTAACCTAATTCATTTTGTAGATTGATGGAGAAAATCCATAACAAATATTTATGACTTTGCAATAAATAACCCTCACAGAAGTTACAAAGAGCTCTGGTGAGTCTCAAGGTAACTTTCAGCGGGTTCCAGGGGTCAGGGCAGATCGGGATACTAAGTCTATAGTGTTCGAGCCTTTGGCTCATCTGTTTTGAATTATTGGTATTACTCAGTTGAGCAGTGCTCTCAATGGAGTAGCTGTGCTGTGATTCTGTGCCATATTTTATTTCTATGGTGGGAGAGAGGCTTCAATAATTATTAGTTGTACTCTGTTGCAGCCAGCAAAAAAACAGGCCCCAGTGAGCACGGGCCAGTCCTGCTGGTGTTTGCAGGCTGAGCTGTACGGGCTGGAGGAGGAAGGTGCCCGTGCCCAAGCAAGACTTGCCCGGGATGGGATTCAGGGCTGGACATTGTGCATTTTGCTGCCAATTCAAAACACGGACCTGCCGAGATGCTCACGGGTTGTCCGGTGCGAATGGGTCCGGTGCTGCCTAAAAGGCGCTTGGGCAGCCGCTCTGTTCGCACAGGCAGCGGCCCACGCTGCTGGCCAGGCTGGCAGCAGGCAGAGCTCGGGAGCAGCAGGGGCAGATCTGCCCCGCACAGGGCTAACGGAGGTGGCCGTCAGCCCCCGTTTAAACCGACGTTAACGGCATTTCAGCCGCAGCCTTTGCCGACCGCAGTGATGCCTGCCTGGGGAGATGCTGCACCTCAAACTGCTAAAACCACCGCTCCAAGGCGAAGAGGCTGAGGTGCAGCGGTGAGACCGCGTAGCCGCGGACCACGTTCCTCAGCCCGTTTCAGCCGTTGACGCTTTGCTTTCTGTTTTCCCATGCCATCCTCACCTTGTCACCCCCGCCGACCCCCAAGCACACCCAGCGCCGTGCCAGGGACCACCGCCCGCCTTCACCGCGGTGGGACGGAGCCGTCGCCAGGACGGGCAGCAGCGACCGGCCACCCTGGCCCTGGCCCTGGCCCTGGCCCTG
>JAOBAS010000047.1:14466108-14478609 GCA_025311575.1 Elanoides forficatus | reverse complement strand
CCCTGGCCCTGACCGCGCGGCGTGCCAGCCCGTGGCACCCAGCCGCCGCCGAACCCCGGCACCCGCTTCCCGGGAGCCAGGACTGGGGCGAGCAGGGAGCAAGCCCGTCCCTGCTCCATCTTCGTTAGCTCTTAATCATCACAACGGAAAGAGAAACCGCCGGCAGCGTCACGCTGCTCTCCCGGGCGCAGGCTCCTTTCAGGGCTTTCAGAAAACAGGGTCAGACGTGTCTTCTGACCTGTGACCTGTCGCTTCCCTCCTCGCCATAATTATCTAATACAGCGCTCTCCCTGCCAAGTACAATGAAACAATTTGTCACTTCAATTGTCTGTCAGTCAACACTGGGGCCTTTTCAACAGGCCAACACATGTTTTTTGAGAGCTTGTCAGCAAGGGCTGTCTGGCCAGGCACATAACCATGGAAAATGGAACCTTTGTTAATTCTGGTTCTTAGAAAAGTAAATCCATTCACTTGCTTTTTTCAGGCCTTCAGTTTGGAATTTGCACAAGAAGCTGAATTGCCCCTGATCCCTAAATGATTGGTCAGAGGATTTGCATGAGGAAGCAGAAATTAATTATTCTTTTCTTTTCTTTTTATTTTCTGTAATTGTGTGTTTAGAAATGAGATTACATTCTACACCAGCACGAGGGGCTGGGGGGGGGGAATTGCTTTGCATTTGTTTAGCTCCTTAGAGTTAAGATCACCTAATCGTTTCAAGCATTTCCTAAGATTCCCTCTCTCCTTTTCTGCTTTAATGACCAAACAAAGATTGTGCTACTTCCCGGGGAACTTTTCTGGCAGCTGAGCTCAGCAGTGGGAGCCAGGGGCTTATCCCTCTGCTGAAACAGTCTTCTCGCTGCTTTTGGCTTGCAGGGCACAAAATGCGTCCCAGAGCTCATGGGCTTGGGAGCCATGGTGGCTCCTCACGTTGGAGAAAGGGTGAGATGGATTCCCACCAGCCCAGGAGGAAGATGCCGGTCGCTCGAGTCGCGTGGCCGGGCGGCACGAGATGGACCGCGCAGGCGGTCCTGGCTCGGGGAAGGGCGCTGGGAGCATCTCAGTGAGTTCGCCCGAGCTAGGACTGATGCTGTCAGGACATGGACCCACTGGCCCCAAGCCCTGCGGTCAAGCCCCTCTTCAGATCACCACCAAAACACTGTGGCCCCTCACGAATGCTGCAGGGCCATCCTTCCTCACAGGTGACAGGAGGAAGGAATGTTGCTGTGGCTCAGAGGGACTCTGGGGAGATGGTGGAAACCAAACGACGACGAACCATCACCAGGTCTGCGCGCGGCTCGTGCCGACGCATGGGATGCAGCGGGTCCCGCGGGACGCGGCGCGCTGGGGATCCACAGACAGCACAGGCACAGGCAGAGCAGTGGCCCCGTTCCCCGGGAGCGGCGAAGTGCCAGAACCATGACGGCAGCGGAGCTGGGAGAGTCACCCCGACATGCGAGGAACGTAAGGGAGGAGGGTCGAAACTGAAAAGCTTGTGGTGCCTTGCACTGGCACGCCGTATTTTTGCTGTACGAACTGGTAGAGGGTCTGGTTCTCAGACAGTGGCTGCATGGCACAGAGACAGGAGCAGCCAAAACATAGTCCCAGAATAAAGTGGCTGCACTCTTCATACAGCCTGGGGGACCGTCTCGCCTGGTGGACCCTGCAGTCTGCCCCATAAAGCTTTTTCCACTGCTGACGTTTCACACAGCAGCTCCCTACAGCTTTTATGTTTTGCAAAGTCACAGACAATAAAACTGATACCCTTGTTAATAGCACAAACTGGTAGAGAAAAAAAACTTCATTAGAGCTTCCTTCTTTTTTTTTTGCTTTTTAAAGCAGCACCCCTTGAGATTCCCACTTTGTTAATACACGTGTGGAATCTTATTCCTAAATATTTAATATGAGATAGATACCTCCATTTTCAGGTATTCATCATTTTCTTAACCATGCGGAAGCTTGGGGTTTGGGCAGACATGGAATATTTTATTTTAAAGCATTGCAGAAATGCTAGATGGCCCCTACTCGATTACAAACGCCCAGAGTGAAAACCTCTCCAGATCTAGCTTTCCAGAATAGCACTACCCAAACCTAATTCAAACCATACAGGGAGCCCTAACTTAGAATCTTTCAAGCCTATAAAATGAAACAAATTGGCTTTGCAAGCATATCTCCCAATCTAAGCTATGCCTGTAAATTCGATTTGTCCTCTTGGATCTATACTGCATTAGGTGGCCTGAAAGCCTCTTTGTTTCAAAGTCCCTCTGTCTCCTCCACGAGCCCCAAGTTTCGGCGTTTGGTCACGTCAGGCTGGAAAATTCCGTGCTCAATAACAGCAAGGACTCGGTGACCCTCCGGCACCTCGGCTTCGCCCGCGGGTCTCGGCAGGAGAGGAGCGGGACCGCGCAGCCCCACGGCACGCAGGACCTTCGCCGCGATCACCCCACGCGTCGGAGCAGCTGCAGAGGGTGCCCAGCAGCACCCAGGCACCTCGGCCGAGGAGCCAGCACGTACCCCTGACTCTTCCCAGGGGAAGAGAGATCCCTGCCAGAGCAGGGTTAGACTCAGCGCCTGGGTCAGCCGGGCTTTTCTGAGCCTCGGGCTTTCGGGGTCCCAGCCCATCTGCAAACAGGCCCCGGCAGCGTCCCCTTTCTGGGGCAGCTCTGCGGCACGCCGGGCTCCCCGTGGCAGCGGTCCCGCCGGGGTCTGGCGATACCCAGCAAACGGGCACCTGGGGGTTAGGGCGAGGGAAGCCCAGCCTGCAGTGACGTGAGGAGAAAAGCGTCCGCAGGCAGCAGTGACATTCGGTGTTTCTCAGTGGCAGGATCTGCAGCCTTCAGATCACAGCTGGTTTGACTTACAAATAACAAATACAATCCTGTTCTTTGCGCTTGTTTTTTTTCTTTGCAAACACTGAGGGAGATAGCTAGCCGCCAGCACAGGTTCAAATTGCCTTCCCCAGGCAGCACCAGGGCGGGAGCCTTGCTGCCCACACTGCCCGTCCCACGGGAAACCTCCCGGAGCGGGGCCGGGGGCTCCTGCCAGCGGGGCTGGGGACGACCCCATGGCTCTCGGGACCCGAGCGGGGCTGGGGCGCTGCGTGGGTTTGCTTCGCAGACCTCTGCGCGCTCCCCGGAGGCGCTTTGCCTCCACCGGCTCCCTGACCTCTCCCCAGCACAGGGAATAAGCTGCCGCCCTGTTTTGGTGGCCTTGAAGCAATCACCGCGACACTGGGGGGCCGAGGGTGGGCAGTCCCTGAAGACCACCACCACAAGACAGAGGTATGGCTTTCCAGTCCCCCTGGCTTTATGCATCACTGTTTTCCCTGGAGGTGTGTGAGCTAACGTGACTGTTTAAGTTTCCCAACTTGCAAGTACACTGCTGCGTGACCTTGACGGGGTGTCCGGGCTGAGAGGCCTGGCTTCGGTACAACCACGAGACGAGGTTTCCCTTCCTTCTGTTTGCAGCTGCAGTGCGGGCAAGGATGGGTTCCCAAAGGTGCAGCCCTCGACAGCGCTGTGCTTTTGTGGGAAGGGGCTGAGCCACTTCGGGTCGGCTGTGTGCAGCTTGCAGACAGAGCCTGGTTCTCTCTCTTTAACAGAGTAATTTACTGCCTTTCTTTATTATTTAATGTATGCTTGCTATATAATTTTAACAGGCTTATTCTAATTCAGCATCTTTGAATAGGAATAAGCCTGTTAAAATTATGAACTACTTATGCATAGAATCATAAAATGCTGTAAGGCAATACATGGATCTTTCAGAAATGGACAGATTACATGATCAACATTTCCATGCTTAGCCTTCACGTTCACAGGGCAAACCTAGAAGATTCCCAGTGATTACAGTGTTTGCCAGCTTTTCTATTCCAAAAGCAAAACAGTAGATACCTTTAAATGAACATGCATTAAATTCCATTTATCTCCTTTCTTGATTCAGGTTTTCAGTTAAGCCAGGGAGGAAATACATTCTCACTTAACATCTCTGGAAGCCTGCCTACAAGAGGCTGAAGTCGCCATGCAGGACAGGAGAGATCTATTCTAACACTTGCTGGGAGATAAGCTAAGCAACTTAGTCCATTGAAGAGTTGCCCTGAGCTCTTAAGTTGTATTTTTAGTATCTGATTCAAATCCATTCATGTCTGCAGAAGCCAAGCCTTTAGCCCCCAACAGAAAGCAAAACAAGGTTTTGGTGCAGAGTTGGAACGTATTTATTATTAACTGTCCCTATGTTAACTGTTTCCAGAGGTGACCAGATACAGGACTGAAGAATTAGCACATTTACCTAATCATAAAAATTCCAGAGACATCTCCCATGTAGTAGCAATTACATTCCACTGCAAGGGCTTCAGAGTTTACTACGAAGGCCAGCAGTATCTCAGACATCCTGAAAACATATTTTTGTTTTTATAAACTCTAGTAAAAATTGTAATTGGATAAAACCGTGCATTCAAAAGCACATTCTTTGAGAATATTTTACATGCACATAAAACATCTGAGAAAATGTTAACATTATGATCTTAACTGTTTGCACATTGGAACCAGCTAAAGGTTAGGAAAACGCAGTCCATCTGGTACAGTATTTTAAGCAGAATATTTCTGAGTGCGTTTCCTTCAGAGCTTGGGTTCATAATACTGTACGAATCCAGCTACGACGGACCACGGTTGTATTGTGACGCACGGGCCAAGATGCCGATCACAGCGTTCACGGGAAGAACGAGCCCAATTTGTCTTCACCACACTTAGGAGCCGGGTCCCCAAAGAAGGGACAACACCTGACGACATCGCTGGGAAAGGTGCTGGGGAGGTAAGCAAGGGAAAACCCTGACCAGACACAACTGGCAAGAGGAGCAAGCACAGGTCCGCAGGGTTGGCAACAGCCTCGACCGACAGTTTGCGCAGCAGGAACCCCCTTCGGAGCAGAAGCCCGGCCGGCCCAGGCTCAGCGGGACAGGGCTGGGGGATCTCGGGCTCAGGTGGGCAGGAGGGGAGAGCCAGGGGCAGCCCCGGCCCTGAGCTCCCTGGTCTTCCCCTACGCCACCGGACCGGGGGTTTCCTATGGCCTGTGCGGAGGTTGTTTGTTCAGGCAAGCCCATTAGGTGTTTATTAGCCTTCGTTATGGAGTGCTAGAGGGTTAATTAGTTCAGGCTGTTCCTGTGGGAGGGGGTGGGGGGCAGGAGGGTGAAGCAAGATCAGCAGCAGCCAAATATCCAGGTTCCTAGTGCAGCCCACCATTTAGCCTGGTTTCTTTTCTCTTTCTCTTTTCTCTTTTTCTTTTTCTTTTTTCTTTTTCTTTTTCTTTTCTCTTCTCTTGTCTTCTTTTCTTTTCTCTTCTTTTATTTTCTCTTCTTTTCTTTTTTTCCCCTCTTTATCCCTTCCCTAAGCAAATTAGGAGTGTCATTATCATATCTGCAAACTGCTTAGCACAAGAAAGAGTGCCTGGGCAAGAGGACCTAAGAAGGGGTGCCCAGCTCCTTCGCAAAGCCGGGGGTAGGGGATGGGGAGGCAACCTGGCTCCATCTCCCACTGGGGTGGTCCGCAGGCAGGCAGGCACCGAGGGCTGCACGGGTCCACATCTAGGCTGCGGGCTTGAGCCTGGCTCCGGCTGCCAAAAGCCTCGTGGGGCACAGCTGGCGATGGCCGTGGCCGGCCAACTTTGAGACTGGCAAGTACCTCTCCTGGAGGTGACGCCTGAGCAACCAGGGCATCCTTCAGAGGTGTCCCTTCCCCAGCTTGTGGCGAAGCCCGGCCTCTGCCAGCCTGGGCACAGGCCTGGGAGACCTTCCAGGGAGCCAGACAGCGCAGATGTGTCCCTGGAGCGTGTGTTTCGGGACAGTGACAGCACTGTTTATCTTATTATATTGTTGCAAAATTGCTGCTTTTGTCCAGAACATGACATGGAGACTGCTTATTATATTCTGTAAAAACTAAACTAAACAAATCATTCTTGTGTTTATTTCTTCCCTGTTGAATTGTGGTGCGGTTGGCCGAGGACAAGTGATTCATCAATCTCAGCACTGGACAGGATTTAAGGATGTCGAACCCTTGCAGATCAGAGCCCACACAGGGCTCCTGCACCAACCCATGACTTACAGCCTCTCAGCCTGGAAAGAGGGAGACTAAGCGTGATGGAGAATGCTTGCTAGCCACCAGCAAGCTGTTTTGACAGTTAATCACCCTTCCATTAAAGCCCGAGTTCATCTAGCTTCTGCTTCCAGCTGACCTCAGTATCTATAAATTTTTGTCTGTTTTTATCAGAAACCTGCTCCCTCTGTAAATACTTACAGACTGCAGGAGAGGGGTAACTTGCAGCATCACAAATCCAAATCAGCTATGCTGTCCTGACACCTGCAAGCCCTTGTGCCAACTCTTAGCCAGGCATAACAGAATCGATGCCTCCTCCCCAGGGAAGGCTGAAATCGACTTTCAACAGTGGAGAGAAAACCAAACCCAGAATTACTTTGCTAGAAAGACCAGCCTGGGTTCTTCTTCCTTGCTTACAGTAGGGGGTAGTCCATCACCAGCTGCACCTTGCATCTCTCCGAGGTGGCTGGTGCTGGACACTGGTGGGGCAGCAGATCTGGAAAATGTGTCCCTGAGCCTGGGACCACACAGCTTGGGCTGTGCCAGTCTTCACCCAGGGACAGCCAAGGGGGGAGCTGTAGACCCCTTCCTGGCAACAGGGAGTCCTGCCATCCCAACCAGGGTCCTCTTACTCCTTGGTGGCCCCCCTAGCTGAGGATTAAGGGTTAATGTTTCTTGCTGCTCCACTGGCATTGAATTCATCTTGGCCATCAAAAGTCCTCTTGCAGAGGAAGGACAATGCTGCACCAGACTCTGGTGTGATGTGAATGAAGCAGCCCGGCACGGCCAATGTGCAAAGGGAAATTGCAAATGCTAAAAACGTAGGGTTCATGGAAGTCTTAGAAACTCCCAGGCTGGGCCCCCCAGCTCTCTCAAGCCGTGCTCAGCATATGACCAGAGAGGGATGGCGTATTCACCCTTGCTAGATGCATCCCCTCTCAGTAGCCTTCCCAGCCTCCCAGACGAATTAGTGTGGTTTACACTTCAAGAGCAAAAAGACAAAGGTTAAATGCAAATAGAAAAAGGTATCTTTAAAATGGTGTTGTGCTGCTTCCTTTCCACACAAATGGAGATGCCCACGGGCCCAGTCTGCCACCCCTCTGTATATCCTCTGTTTAGCCTAGCAGCCAGTCCTGGGACTTACTTGCCCAGAAACTCCACAGCCCGACTTGGGGTGCAAGAGCAGCTCCTCTGAAAACAGGTTTCTGTATCCCTTGTGATGGGAGGAGCAAACATTATCAGCTTTTTAGCAAAAGAAAATGAAAAACTAGCAGAAGGGCGCAATGGAGTAACCCCTGCCAGACTGAACTCTGGCAATCAGGTACAAGATAACAATAGCTGTGGCCCTGTTTAATTATTTCTGCTCCACCTAATTGTGAAAAAACAGTCATTTCCACTTAAAAGACACTCTGTGTGATCTTTAGGAGGGCGATTCCCCTGTGGAGCTGCAGCTTCCCCAGAGGAGTCAGTGCTGCAGCCCCACGAGGGCTTTGAAGAGGGATTCCCTGGAGGCTGGGCATTAGGCATTAGCATTTTCCAATTACTGTGAGGAGAAGTCCGCCTTGGTAGGAACTCTGCCCTGAAATCAAACTATGGCTGGCCCGAACCCGAAGAGCTGCCGGTAGGAAGGGAGACGCGCTGCGACTGGATCCGTGCACCACCGGGTCTGGGCTCAGTATGTCTCCCTTGGAGTGACCTGGTGGGGGGTCTCGGAGTCCCAGGACCTCCCAGAAAAACTCCCATGGACCTTGGGAGGGCTGGTCTGGACCTCGCTAATTGTACAGCTATTATGCACCTAATGCGCAAGCGCTCAGGCATCCAGCTCCCCTGATACTTCCAGCACAAAGTTTAGAAACAGCGTCTGCATTTTTGGGAGTTTAAAGGAAATGAAGCTCCCAAGGGGATGTCCACAGAAAGTCCGAACTGTCTGCTCTCTCCAAACCCCAGCACTGCAAACCCAGCTCCCAGTACGTGGCCAAAGCACAGTCCCCTCCTGCTCCTTCCTCCCCTGGCTAGGGGTGTTCAGAGGTTTATCCTCCTAGAAGGGATAAGGACGATAGCTCAAGGCCATTTACAGCACTGCCTCCAATGAATGTACAAAAGCCTGGCACATACTCGCCTTGTGTTGCAACACACTTTCTGCCACTGCTGTGTTGTATTTTTGAACAATGAATACAGGCAGAGGTGCCATGGTCCTGCAGGCAAAAGCTGAACTCCCATAACCTGAGATTTACCGTTACTACCTGTGTCCAAATTTGTAACCAGTTTACATAAATCCTGCGGGAAGACAAACCGGTTTTTGGCAGGTACGAAAAAACAGAAGATGTCCAGGGAAGCTGTCAGTTCCCTGCACATGAGGGAATGCCTGCAGTCTCTATCCAGGGGTGGCACTAGGGGACATGCACTAAGGACAAAAACCATCTGTGTTGACAGGAAATAAACTTAGTCCTGGTTAGTCCGAGTCTGATGTCTGGGATCTCTGTAGCCTCCATACCCAGAGAGATCTATTATCTGTTGCTTCCCCTCATCATCAAAATGCCTCTGACCTGTCGATCTGGCACTGCCGATGCTCCACACTGATCTTTTCTCATCAGCCAGCCGCCTACAGCAGCCACCTGCACCACAGTACCTGCCTTCCCCTGTCTTTAGCAAGTCTGTGCTTTCTGGGGATGTTCAGCCCTTACTCCTGGGATGATTTAAATCAGCTTTACCTACAGCTAGAGATAAAGCCACAGACAAAAATCTGAGCTAGGTCAAATTTCTCCAAACAGTTGCAGAGTTGAGAGGCCATTGTCAGTGAAGGTAAATATGATCAAATGGTTTTCCTCTCGCAGCAGTGTTGAGGTCTGCGGCCCTGAGCCAGGAAAGGCCACTCACACCATGGGGGGAGAGACGTTTGAGCTGGTCTGGGACTGAAAAGGCATCAGCATCCCTCCCGGCTGCCAGAGCACTAGTGGTAGTACCAAACATGAAATGGCACCTCAAGTAAAAGGCTTTTTTGAAGCGCACAAAGGAAACAAGCAGTGAATAGCAGGGGATAGAAGAGCCCTGAACATGCTGCCGTTATTCTTCTTCCGACACTGGCCACTGACATCTGTGCAAGTGCCTGCACCCGAGGGCTCCGGAGCCCTTTGCTCTGCTGCATATAAGGCTGCCCAATTCTGCAAGCTGTTGGTTTATTACCTTCATAAAACAAGTACAACATTGATCTGATGTGCTTATAATCTCACTCTTAGCCATAAAAATGCAGAAAAGTATGCTCAGCAAAGGAATAAAGTTGAACCCTACAGTTAGATACTGCAGCTGCTTCTAAACACGGGCCGGCCTATGGAACAACACACAGCCACGCTAAGCAGGGCCAGGTTACCCAGCCGGGAGCATTTTCTATCTCTAAGAGCATGAATTAGAGACCACATTTTACTATCAACATCTGGAATTTCAAATGCCCGTGCAATAGATAGCATCTGGATTGAATTCTCCTTCTATTTTTTACAGGGCCTTCTTATTTAATAAATAATAATAGTTTATTACTGTATTGTAAAATTTCATAATCCTTTTCTCAGCAAGAATTAAAAAGATTCAGAAAAATACAGGAAGTGTTTTAAACAGGATGATGCCAAGAACTAACGAAGACAGAGCACTTCCTCAGGAGAGGTGGGTCAACTCCTTTTTGCATTTGTGGCACTCGGCTCTGTGTACATTTGCAGATGTGCCAACAAGTGCACCAACAACTCCTAATAAAATCTTGGCTCACATCAGTTCAGAAGAGCAGAATGTGCTCCACGCCTGCTCCGCTGCAGGACCAGTACAGGCTGCGTTGCCTCCAAATGCATCTCTCACATACACATGCTGAAGAGGGACTCACAAGCAAGTTTTGAAACATTGGACATTTTTTATTTATTTCCCGATTTGTAATAATTTCAGACCCAAGCTGAAAGTTATTAACGGAGCTCCTATCAACTGAGACAGCAAGAGTTTTGGAGGTAACACGGAAGACTGACTTAACCAGTAAAACGATGTCTTTTCTCCCAGGCCTTAGTCGCCTGCTTAACCCAAAATCTTCGCTCTCTGGAGATGTGCCCCGTCCCTTACTAGGCACGGGCACATCTGTCTCTTGCTCAACAGCTGGTAGTACTGCTGTGAGAAGGAGCAGGCAGAGCAGTGCTGTGGCTTATGCGAGCCCTAGACCTCAGAGACACCGTGGCTCTCCTCTTCCTTACGTGCCAGCCCCAAGGCAGCTGGATACCGGGAGCACTGGGGTGAAGCCATGTGAGGACTGAGGGATCTTGTGAGCTGAGAGATCCCCGGGGTTCGCAGCTTTATCGCTTTGCTCAAGGTTAGTGTTCCAGGGCTGGGAACTCTGAGAAAAGAGATTTTGGGAGAAGTAGTCTGTACAAACCGCAGCAAGGGCATGAAGGGCACAGAAAGTGAGGCTGTGACCCACAGACTTCACCACAGTGTGATGGGTGAAAGCCGTGCTGCTCAGCAAGGGAGAACATGGGCATTGGTTTCTTTTTGGTGCTTGGGCAAAGGAAGACACCCATGCACATCCCTTTCTTCCCCTACAGCTTTGGCTCCAGAAGGGCAAGACTCTCACACCCGCTAGCACTCTGCAAGTCCCATTATGATTTGAAGTGAGACAGTTTTCAGGTAATGCCTGCCAAGGCAGCCAGGGAACTTGCATCCATGGAGAGGCGGACAAATGCCAGCAGAGCAGTGTCCGAGCAGCCGGCTGGGGATGCTCCACAGCCTGGCTTGGCCCCACACGCCCGGTCCTGCAGGCAGCAAGCCCAGGAAACCCCCTCCCTGCCTGCACGGCATCCCGCCAAGTCCCGCACAGCCGTGGCACACGGCCTGGCACCGTGTCCTCCCTCCGTGAGCCTTGCTGAGGTCCAGGGACGCCTCCTCGTCCGGTACAGCAGCCTCAGTGCCCGGGTTTGTGGGAAGCAGGTCAGGCCCTCCAGTCTGCTCTGACACTGACCCAGTAGAGATGGAGCATGGCCCAGGTCAGCGTGTCTGCACTTGAGTTCATTCCTCCTTGGGATGCCTGGGAACTCTTCTCCTGTATATCATCGTCTAAGTGGAAGCTTCAGCAGACTGAGAAGGAGCAGCTGCAGTAAGCAAATATAATGAAACTGAATGTCCCAAATGCCTTGCTTCCCTTTAATTTTTGTTCACCAAGTGATGGTTTCCCATAATTGTTTAAATAAACATGTCACTGATTAGCTAACTTCTGAACCTTGGAACAGTATCTTCCAATCATCTATGATTTCACAACTTCCAGATGAGAAAAAAACTCTCAGGAATGCTGAAGGCAAGAGATCAGCTTCATAGGCACAAGTCACAGAATTAGGAACAAGGATTACACAGGGAGGATCCAGCCAAGACATGTTTCCCAATTCTGGCGGATGGTGTGTCTGTAAGACTTTGCTGCCACTGAACATCAAGCTCCTGCAGTACTTCTGTGGAAGTACTTCATTAATTAATGCAGACATACACTAAACAACTCTTGCTTGCTCCTAGTATCTCTTATTTGTGACCTCAGAAAATACTCGCTGAGGACTGTGCTGAAGCCCAGACTCAGTAATTGTGCCCATAATTATTATCTGCTTTTTTTTTTTTTTTAATCCTGTGGGCACAGCTTGCCATAGAGACATCAGAGATCTTCAATTAGTTCCCCTGGTCTCTGAATTAGCTGAAAGGGTACTGTCATTTTTCAGGGGTTTTGTGGGGGCCACGGCACTTGTTATACTGAACAGAAGCAATCCACCTCCCGAGGAGGTTCACCTTTGCCTTATGTTTTTGTTAATTTAGAATGTTTTTAGATAATGTCATTAGATCCAGAGGCTATTTAGCTGCAGCACATCAATTTTCCCACTGTATAAAGAATTTTCAAACTAAACTACCTCTTTGCAAATCTAATGTCCCATTGCCCACAACACACTCCGCTGGGCTCCCAAAGGCTCTGGAAAACGTACCATGCTCTTTCACGCCCATCACTCCAGCTCTGAAGCTGCTCAGCAATGCAATGCTCTACACGCGAAGGTAAAAGACCTGAGCAGAAGGGTGCTGCTCACACAGCCCTCATCTTGCTGCTCAACGCCTCGGATCCACGAGTCCAGCCCTGTCCCATGTAGTCCCCAGGCCAGAGGACAAAGCAGCTTCACAGAGCGTTACATGGAGACAAACAGGAGGAGGCAGCAAAACTCTGCGATGACCAAGGGGTAGGTCATCACCCCAGAACACTGTTTGGCCTGGAGGCCCAGGTTAACGTGCCAGCTCCCATACAGCCCCGCAGCCCCCTCCCCGAGCCCCGGCCAAGAGCAGCCCAGCAGGGCCCGGTGCCAGCAGGGCTGGGGACAGCAGGGGCTCCGGGCGGCGGGGTGCAGGGGTTGGCAATGGGGCTGTTTCCCCAACCAAC
>JAOBAS010000047.1:14436126-14447333 GCA_025311575.1 Elanoides forficatus | reverse complement strand
GTCAGCGCGTGGCTGTTCTACTCGAATGCGGCGGAGCGCGTGCGGGAACGCGAAGCTGCGGCCCAGAGGCAGCCGGCGGGGGATGCGATCGCTGTGCCCGCCGGGGCCGCGGCTTCGGCTTCTTCGGCCCTGGGGCATCGGCAGCATCGTCCTGGCGTGAGCCCCGGAGGTTGTAGCCAGCAGGCGGGGCTGCCTACGCTTGCCCAGCAGTCATCGCACGTGGGTGCCGGCCACGCGTGCTGCCTGGTGCGTGGCCTGCCCCGACGGGCCGCAGCTGGGTGACACGCTGAAGGAACGCAATAACTGAGCCCCTCTTAGGCCAGGGGCTGCCAGCTCAGGTGGCCGGTCAGACCAGTTTGCCGGCACGAGTCCTGGTTCTGATGGGTGACGGCTCTGGCGTAATGGGCAGTTACGCGCGTGGCTGTAGACCTGCCTCTCCCAGGACGTGGTTTATGCAGGCGTGCGTCTTCCTTTGAAATGCTAAAAATGTCCTTGGCGTTACAGGTGTAGCAGTGCTAAGCCAGCAGCTGGAATGCACCGTAGAGGGGAGCAACAGGATCTTGCCAGACCCTATTCTCGGCTCCTGTGTGCTTGTTGGGTACCTGTTAAATCCAGTCCTCAGATTGATACTCCATAGCCAGGCGAAGGCGGTATCCCAAGGGGAGTCTCCTCCGAGCAGACTCCTCTCTTTTTACTAGCCTCAGCTGGCCTTGTACATACCTGTGATGCAGAGGGCATCCTCCCCCAGAAGGGCCGTAATGCCGGGTGTTTGACCTTTGACTGGTCCCCGTGCCCCAACAAGTTCCACTTTGGCTAATCATCAGCAGTAATTCTCCCCTTGGGCTAACTTCCTGTCCTGAACTGTTTGTAAAGCCGTCCTGTGTGACAGGGAGGCGAGATGTGCATATAGTAGTAGAGGAAGTGATGCCTTCCCAGGAATCTGGGTACCTGGCTAGCTCAGTGCTCTCAGATGCCTCTGAAATGAGAGAGGCGATAAGATCTTCGTCATGAGGAAGGGTTTTCTTCACTCCATTGGCTCCTTTCCGGTACCTGGGACCTGATTGCAGTGTCCTGTGCTTAGGCGTGGTTCTGGATGAGTCTGCTCAATCTGAGGTGTGGATGGTATGAAAATACAGGACAAGTGGCAGCAGGGGGTGATTCCCAAGTCTGTGACAGAGCCAGGCGGTAGCTGGAGTGCCAGTCCGAGTCTGCTGTGTCTCAGGAGCTGCTCTGAGTGATGTGACCTCAGCCTTCCAGGTTTCAGAGCCCACTGTCCCTGGCCTCCTGCCACCCTCTGAGTTGACGTCTCCCTGAGCTGCCTGACTTCCCTGACTTCGGTTTCTCTTTCCTCCGCTAGTGCTGGTGGCATGTGAGTGCCTTGTCTGCCAAGAAGCCAACTCGCTGTTTGAAGAGCTTTCCAGGGACACAGGCTTCATTCGTGTCTGTAACGACCCTTCAGCGTGGATGGATGCCAGGGGCCTCCGGAATTAAACTTGTTCCAGGCGTCATGCAAAGATCTGCGCTAGTGCCTGTGTCCTCACGGAAAGAACAATAATAGCTCCACATACGGTAGGCTCCTGCAAGTGCCAACTCCCTCGATCTCCTCCAATGCAGGCTCAGGGATGGACTCCACCTTGTCCCTGTGAAGAGACTCTGCATGCTCTCAGCAGCCAGAAGGGGATTCTGCTACCAGCTTCTTCACAAGCTGCCCCACAGCAGGACTTGCTTAGCGGCGCCGTGGGAGGATATCCGCTCACGCAGCTGTGTCACTGCAGTGCCCACTGCACGCCCATGGAGGAACCTGTGTGCGTGTTCCGTCTTCTTTGAGCTCCTCAGCCCGCACTGTCTGAACTCACCTGGGCTCCTGGCAGACTGTTTGCTTGCTTTCCCAACTGCTCTCCCTGATCCTGTTGCGTTCCCTCTCTCGCAGAGCCCAAAAAGGATGTGAACTTTGGAATGGGGTCTGTGAGCAGGCTGCGGACTTGGTGCATGTGCGAGACTGTTGCTGAATAACAGGAGGACTGGTTAATCGCTGTGGGCAGCCCTTCTGTCTGGCTGCAGGGCACCAGCCTTGCCTGGGCCCTCCACCATGTTCCTCCTGCTCCCCTTTGGCAGTCTGGTTGTTAGTCTCTTGGGGATTTCCATAACTGTCCTCTTCACTCTGCTTCTGGTTTTCATCATTGTGCCAGCAATTTTTGGAGTCTCCTTTGGCATCCGCAAGGTTTACATGAAAACTTTATTAAAGGTTTTTCAGGTAAGTCATATTTTCAGAATTTTCTGTGTGTTTACAGGGGTCTTGTCAAGTGTGGTCGTGCTAGGAAGAGAGGCTTTTGCCCCTCAGCAGAGCATTGCGGATGACTGGGGTGGAAGGTTGGTTTGTTTGTAACATGTGCGGGTGCCATGTGACCTGCTTGGGTCATCTCAGCTGAATGCAGTTTATTAGATCTCTGTTCCTAGGCTGTTTTTTCTGTGTAATTAATCCAGTAAGTCTTCAAGTAAAGTAGTAGGATAGTGTGGCCCGTAAGTATGCAATAGTACAGTAGGATATGTAGATGTGCTGAGAGGAGGTGTGTGCGTGGATGGGTTAATGTCCCAGGCAAGGCAGAGAGTGCTGTTACAGTTCGACATGGAAAGAAGCCAAAAGGGGTGTAGGGTGTGATGGGGAGGGACAAGGCTGCAATCAGCAGCCTGCTCCTCTCCAGGACATGTTTGGATGAAGCAAAAGCAGGAGGTAAGGCAGGACTTCCTGTACTGCAAACCCTGAGCGGTCTGTGGCCAGAACCCGGAGCTCTCAACACCTTTCTGTCCCAGAGTGCTGCCCGCTTATCTGCTGAGCCCAGCAGCCATGTCTGGACCTGCAGCCTCTGAGGACGACCAGCAGCCCTTGCTGACCCTCTTGGCACAGAGAGGCCAAGTGGAATTTTCCAGCTTGGGGTCATGCTGTTCCCTTGCCTGCCTTTGGCAGACTAATTTTATGGGCTGTCTCACAGCCAACGCCTCTCCTTGAAGCAAGTCTCTGGTGAGACCAGAATTTTTGCCAAACTCCTAGTAGATAAAGCCTACGCCACCTTACCCTGGCAGATAAGCAAAAGGAAAAGGGGTGTCCACTGCTTGATAGGGAGGTTTTAGGCTCTAAAACGTCGAGTTCAAGCTGCTAAAGGATTTATGGTACAGCTACTGCTGTCTGAACAAAGCTGGTCTTCCTCAGGAGTACTGGCTGGCTTGGGAAGGCAGCCCTGGAGCTTGCAATGTTCAGGTCTTTAAACTCTGAGTCTTTCCCAAGCCTGAGGTGTGAATGGGAAGACCCTGGGCTTTGTGAGGTGCTTCATTAACACGGATGTCTGAAGACCCGGCTTCAAATTTAGTGACTGAACTGGGAGAAAAAAATAAATTTGGTTTATCTGAAATGGAACTTTTCACCTGGTTGTAATTTTTTTCTTTCTTCAATTCAGGAACATTTAATCTCAACACCTGTTTTGGTGTTTAATCTTGAAGCTTTTTCTGAAAAGACTTTGAAGTCTATTTCAGCTGTTATCAGAGAATCTTTGTGGTGGGGGAGAGGAGCACTCTGGCACAACTGCTCACAGATTTGGTGGAAAATTCACTCACTAGGTTTGATCATGCAGAATTGTATTTTTGGGGAGCGTTACTTACCCGAAAGATTTTCCCAGCTCTAGAGGCCAGTGTTGTGAACCTCGCCCAGAGGGGCAGCACTCGAGTCTGGCAGCTTGTGGGACACAAGCCAGAGCTGCGGGGCCTGGGATGGCGGCTGCACATCTCCGTTGGTGGTGAGGGAGACCTGCCTGGTGCTTCCCAGGTGGGAGTCTGGGTTTTCTGCTACTGCAGTCAGGATAGAGACGGGCTGGGCTTGTGAGGAACGCCTTCTCTGGGGGCTGCCCAGCTCCTGCTGGATCAGAGCTCCTCTTCTGACTTCTGGGATGGCAGTGCCTAGACAATCTTCTGCAATCCTGCAGTTCCTTCTGCTGGCAGAGGAGGCTGCTAGATGAGCCGGACACTCTATATGCAATTAGCGTTCCCCCACCGCTGCCTCTTGATCTGATGCTGGCATGGGCTAAGACCAGGATGCCAGGAGTTCCCAGCGGCTTCCACTTCTTCACAGATCTCTGATGGAGCAGGTAGCCTGGAGCAATAAGCACATTGTACCCAAGTTCTCCTTTAGAAGCTTGTTCTCCCAGACCTGTATAGTGCAGAAGAGCGTGAGGCTGAGAGGGTTACTTGGAGGGCAGTCAGGAAGACTGGCCAGAAATCCAGCCTGCAGTTTTTGCTGTTGCCCTTGAGTCTGGGAGACTCAGGGCAGAGAGAGATTTCTGTGGATAACAGGTAGTCTGGGCGTGGGATTTGGCAGCCGGCTGCCAGAGAGCTGTCTGAGGGTGCTTGCTGCTGCTGTTTTGGACTGACCGGTGAGATGAGAAGCAGCAGCAGCTGTTGGCTGAATCAGGGAGGGAAGGATCCCATCCCGTCATCACCCTGACGTTTTTAGCAGCAGCCTGAAAACACAGTCTCTGCTTTGAGCTTGGAAGAAATGAGGGTTGAAAAATAGCACCGGTCCCGTGATCAGCTTCTTGCGTTGTGATGCGGACCACCTCAGCAGGATGCATGGTCCACCCAGAAGCTGTGCAGTGGCAACCACATGCCAGGTGCAGCAGAGCCTACAGGACATGGAGTCTGCAGAAAATCTTGCTGTGCCATCTCACCACTGAGCACTCTTCTTCCCTCTGGCACTCCCTGCTTGCTGCTGGGTCTCTGCTGTGCAGAATGGCACACAAACTTGTGCACGTCGTGGCTGTCCTGTGCCTGTGCTAGTCACCTCCCCATCAGTCTTCTTGTCCCACTGCAGGCAGATCTCTGCTGTAAAAATGTTCCTCCCAGGCCAGTCTCTACTTCGACCCCAGTTCAGTTGTGTTCATCACTCACTCTCTCAGTTCTGTATGGAAGCCTCCTGCTTTAGCCCCATCTTCTCCCCTTAACCATGATCTTCCCTGGAAGTCAACTGTAAAACAAGGGTAGTGTATGACGTGGAGCTACAGGCCTTGCGAATCTTGCTTGTCGTGTGTGTCTCTTGCAGTGGGCGACACTGAGAATAGAGCGTGGTGCCAAGGAGAAGAACCATCCATTATACAAGCCCTATGTCAATGGTGAGATCCTGCCCTGCATGGGTACATATGAAGTTCAAAATTCTTTTGGGGAGATGGGTAAATGTGGTGTCTCTGAGCAGCTGAGGTATGCTGGGAAGCCTTTTCCATGTAGGTGGATTGGGGGAGCTATGGAGAGGTCCATCTCCTGAGGAAGGGGAAGGAAGCACCCAGGGAGTGCTTCATTTCTAGATAGTTGGGAGGACTGGTTTGTGCCCATCTGGACTGGAGAAAGGAGGGGGGCCCTGTGGAGGGCAGGCAAGTAAGGGCCCCGGCTTTCAGCTCTCTTTTGAGCGGGCAAGTCGCACTTTGCTCAGAGCTGCCTGCGGCATGTTGCAGGTATCATTGCAAAGGAGCCAACGTCACTGGAAGAGGAGATCAAGGAGATTCGCCGGAGTGGCAGTGGCAAAGCCCTGGACACCCCTGAGTTTGAGCTCTCGGATGTCTTCTATTTCTGCCGCAAAGGCATCGAGACCATCATGGATGATGAAGTGACCAAGAGGTTCTCAGCTGAAGAGCTGGAGTCCTGGAACCTGCTCAGCAGGACCAACTACAACTTCCAGTATATCAGCCTGCGCCTCACTGTACTCTGGGGACTGGGTGTGCTCATCCGCTACTGCTTCCTTCTGCCCCTCAGGTGAGTGCTGCTGTGGGAATCTGCCTGCTGAGATGGTGCTGATGGCCTGTTCCCACTGCAGCAAGTGCAACTGGTCTCCAAGCTCCACAGACCCTGTTCAACGTGATCGGGAGAGACAGGCTACTTGATGAGTAGGGCCTGTGGCCTGGTTTTGCTAGCGTGTACCTTCCCTCTTTCTGCAGGATAGCCCTGGCGTTTACTGGCATCAGCTTGTTGGTGACCGGTACTACAGTGGTGGGATATTTGCCAAATGGAAGGTGAGTTTGTCTTGGAGGGAAGAGGGGATGGGAGGCCCCTGTGCAGTTTGAGACCTGATAATCCTGAAGTTTTCCTGCAAGGCCTATCTGTTCTGCCTGCTGCAGACAAGGCAGGTGGTCCTGGCACCTGTAGCCTCTCAGGAACAGACACCCTGTAATTGTAAACAAAGAGCCTAGATGTGAGCACTAAGCCTGTGGAAGAGCGCTTAGCCCTGGGCTCTGAAAGGAATAACAACAGAAAAGAGCAAAGGCCACGTTTGGTTCTCATGAGTTACGAATCGGTGGTCGTAAGCTGATGGCAAAACCCAGGACAAGATGTGTTTCTATGGGAGAGATGTGAAGTTTCGGTTGGATCTCATGGCTGGGGCAGCTGGGCTGAGTGGCATCATTACAGGGGAGACTGTAGAACTGAGAGGTGATGGTCTCTGTCCTGGGCTGCAGGTGTAAGGAGTTCCTGAGCAAGCATGTCCACCTGATGTGTTACCGGATCTGTGTACGTGCCCTCACAGCCATCATCACCTACCATGACCGGTAAGGAGGCACTGTCTGCTGCAGGGTGTCCCTTCCCACTAGCTGTTTCATGCCATGCCTCTTGCAGGCCTCACGCTTCGTTCCTCTGTCCTCATCTGTACCTTTGTTTTGCGTTCAGAGAAAACAGACCCCGAAATGGAGGCATCTGCGTGGCCAATCACACATCTCCCATTGATGTGATCATCCTGGCCAGTGATGGCTACTACGCGATGGTAAGGTCTGCACCCCAGCCCCAGCTCTGCCTGCAGGGCCTGGCCGCATGCGTGGTGGGAGCAGCAAGCCTATTGCATGCAACAAGGATTAGGCAGCAAGAGGCTTTTGAGCATGCAGAACTACTTTTCCCTGCATGATATCGCACAGCACTCTCAGACCCTGTGCGCAGATACCCTGTTGTGCGTGGCTTTCCAGCAAGCTTGGTCTGGGACTCAGAGCACTGGGGGTCTCTGGGCACTGCTTTACAAATAGAGCTCTGGGCTTTGCTATCTGTGGAAGAGCAAAGCACTTCCCCGACTGCACCTCCTGCAATATGGAAAGCACTTGGGGCTTGCTATATCTGTCCTTCCAGTCAGAGCCTGGGGCTTTTCCTCTCAGCCTTTCCAGGGCAGGGCTAGAAAGACAAACCTCAATTTGGCTGTGAAGTTAGGAACTGCCTTGGCCTTCATGTGTCCCCAGGTCTTGTAACTTGTGTCTTCTTGCCCTGTTCAGGTTGGTCAGATCCATGGAGGGCTCATGGGTGTGATACAGAGAGCCATGGTGAAAGCTTGCCCCCATGTCTGGTTTGAACGCTCTGAGGTCAAAGATCGTCACCTCGTCGCCAAAAGGTATGACAGTTACTAGCTGCAAGGGGAGGTCTGGAGGCTGGGAAGGCAGGGGAGGCTGCCCACTTGCCTTGGGCCAGGACACTGCCTTGCCTCATGGGTGCTGGGAGACTGCGTCACTGTTGCTGGCACCCAGACAGTCCCCAGTGACTGCAGGATAAGGACTGTATGCTGTGTGGATTGCTAGTGATAGCTTCTGTGCCCTGTGCTAATGGATGACACTCTTCTGTTTAGGCTCACAGAGCACGTCCAGGACAAGAGCAAACTGCCTATTCTTATCTTTCCAGAAGGTGAGTCGGGGAGCAAGGGCAGACAAGCACCTGGTGGAGAGGGCACACTGGGACAGCACCACATCTCTGTTCCTTTCCCTTCTTACACAGACAAGGGCCTTGAGACCCTTCACTGAGGCAAAGGGGACTTTGCATCTTTAGAGCTGACTGAACCCAGAATGTGGAAGTCAGATATACGATGTCCTGGTGACACATCCTATGCACACAGAGAACAGGGTTTGGAGCGTTAAGGGGCTGTTCTGGGTGCCTGTGGCCTAGCCCTTAGGTGTACAGCTTAAACTTCTGAACCGACTTGCAAAGGGAAGCTGAGAAGATTGTGCTTGCCTCTTACAGGAACCTGCATCAACAACACATCTGTGATGATGTTCAAAAAGGGGAGCTTTGAAATTGGAGCCACGGTTTACCCTGTAGCCATCAAGGTATGAGAAGGCAAACATTCTTACAGCACAAGTAGCCCTCTGTGTGAGAGCTCAGTCTTGGCAGCCCAGTCTTGGCACTGCTGGGTCGACAGCCTGGTCTGAGGGCCTGGGAAAGCAGAGGTCACTCCACGTAGTGCTCTGGGAGGGCTGGCCTGTAGCTGGGCTTGGGGTGGAATTTGGAGCCTCAGGGAGGGTGCAACCACTGCCTGACTTTCATGAGCTCTTCTGCCTCTCTAGTATGACCCACAGTTTGGAGATGCCTTTTGGAACAGCAGCAAGTATGGCATGGTAACCTACCTCCTTAGGATGATGACCAGCTGGGCCATCGTCTGCAGTGTCTGGTACTTGCCCCCAATGACCAGGCAGGTAAGTAAGGTGAACGTGGCCTGTCTAATCTGCTACCTGTTTGGCCCTTTGCTCCTGCTGAACAGTGTTATTTTGCCACAGCCCGAAGAGGATGCTGTCCAGTTTGCCAATCGGGTGAAGTCAGCCATTGCCAGGCAGGGGGGCCTCGTGGATCTGCTCTGGTGAGTCCGGGCAGGCTTTTCTCTTCCTGGTGCCAGGGTTCCTTGGTCCTGGGTCCTGGTAGGTGCTCGTGGGCTGTAGAGCTAAGTTTGTGTCTCACGTTGGGCAAAGCAGGCCTATGGAGAAATGGAGATACATCTTTGCCTGTGACCTCCAAAATTGCTTTTCTGTAGCAGGGACCAAAGTCTTTGCTTTTGCCGTGTGTGTTGGGCACCAAGGCTTCATTCTGTGATTCCAGCTTGCACTGGGATGCCCTGGTTCTGACTTTATGCCACTCAGCAAAGCGGGTTGAGCTTGGGAACTTCCTTTTTGAGGCACCGAGATCTTCAGAGCCTGGGAGGCAGAGGGACACTGGAGGCAGACTACTGCAGCGGTATCAGAGCAGCTCACACTTCTGACAGAGCTGCCATGTTGAGCACAGTGCAGGGCCATGGGTGCAGCCCCTGGCAGAGCACGGTGTGAAAGTAACTCCCCTTGGGGACGGTTGGTCTGCAGTGTGTGTGCCCTGGCAGTGTAAGGTGCAAGTGTAGCTGTCCAACTGTTGCGGGAGCTCTGACCTGCTCCGAGCAGCCCCAACTGAAGTTTCAGACAGTGCACACCTGCAGCCGCTCTGACGGTACAACTCTCTCCCCAGGGATGGAGGACTGAAGAGGGAGAAGGTGAAAGACACATTCAAGGAGGAGCAGCAGAAACTCTACAGCAAAATGATTGTAGGCAACCACGAAGACCGGAGTCGCTCCTGAGCCCTCTGCCTCCAGCACTGTTACTGGGCCTGGCCAGAGCCTTCTGCCTCCAGCACGAGCCAAGTCTTGCCTGAAGCAGCTCTGAATCTTTGGACTCTGGCTACTCCAGAGCTGCTTGGACTTGCTCCTTCATCCTCTGGTTGTTCCTTCCCAGAGGCACTATTACTGCCTAGAGTCTTTAGGCCCTGGGCAGCTTTTGGCAAAGATGCCTTCTTGTTACTGTTACAGTGAAGCCCCTTGCAGGGGCAATATTAAATGAAACACTTATGGTGTCATATGCTTCCATATGGTGTTTACAGGCCCAGGGGGAAGACTGGTGTGTTGATGTGCATGTGTGTCAGTCACAAGTCTCCCACGGCACAGAAACTGGTGAGCTGCACTGAAATTAGCTGCCTTGACAACCAAGGGAGTCTTCATGAGCCTGTGCCTCTCACGTCTGCAGCACAAACCCCTTAGGAGCAGTATGTGGTCTCGCGGGCCGTTTCCAGCTTTACCTCTGGCAGGAGAAACCTGTCCTTTTCCTTTTGCCACCCTCCTGCCCTAGCCTGACCCAGACCATTGCTTCCCCAGTATCTGAGTAACAGTCTCTTTGCTGGGGTTCCTCAGGCAGTGAGGATCATCCTCCTTGGAAGCCTCCCGCTATCCCCTGGAACTGCAAGTTGCCAGGCAGTTGTTACTCATGTGGCAGATGGGGCTCTTGAGGAATCGCTACGTGCTATGATGGGAGCCCAGGGCGGGTGGGAGAATCTGAGACTCCATGGCCGGGGCAGGAGATCCCCTTTCAAATGTCTCGTGAGGGAAATGGTGGATCTGATCTTGTTGTGCACCAACACACACATACATAATCTCAGCTCGTTGCAAGGAAAGTGAGATCTTGTGCTAGAGGTGGTACCACTTTCCCTTTCAGCTCTGCAAGTATATTATTCAGTAAAACAACTTGCATTTGAGCACTCATCCCATGAACTTTCAAATTATCCTGATGTTCCTACAAACTTCAGCACTTTCATTGCGTCCTCTGGCTGCTCTTAATAAGCACATGCTGTTTTGTTGCTACCTGCAGAAGCTTGCTTGCGTTTTCTGGAACGCTAGAGAAGGCAATACTTAAGTGCCTCCTTTGTACCCCAAGTGGTGTTTGTTGGGGGAGGGCATCTGCTACCCCCAGGTCAGGACAGCTATTCTGTGTAAGTGCCCTTAGATTTGAATTTCTCTGCACTAGCTACCAACATGGATTCAAAGGAGTTTACTTCCTGCTTGTTTTTATGTGGGTAAAACGTGGTTGTATCAAGAAAGAGAGAGACGCAGAAAAGAAAGTAACAGAGAGAGACTCCAAAAACTCCCCTAAGCTTTCCCAGGAGACATAATGCGCATATCCTCACATTATTCCGTTCTGTGTGGCCTCCCTGCTTTGCGTTGTTAGTGGTTTCAAAACCCTTCTTTTACATCAGTTAGGTCGTCTCTACCCGTGCACAGATAATGCGCAAGCAGGGTATGCACAACTTGTCCTCATAGTTGAGGAACCCCATTTTCCACAGTGTGGTATTTTCCACCTACCCCAGGATCATCAACTTAGGTACAAATAAACTAAAGTGTTTCCAGTATGATACCTGAGAGGGGACAGTCTTCCTTACTTACAGTGATGTAAAGCTACACTTAATAGCATATGATCTATTAAGGTATAGTTATGGGAAATATTTCTATACTGAATTGATTTACCTTTGCTTCTTGTAGTGCTCAAAATACGATCCTTTATAAATACACACACAGAGACACGTTACCTACACAAACATTGCATTCAATTATCAGTGATTTGTTAGACATGATCACCGTTACCATC
>JAOBAS010000047.1:14361039-14378192 GCA_025311575.1 Elanoides forficatus | reverse complement strand
CCAATTAACCCCCCCCCCCCCAAAAAAAAAAAAAAAAGAACAAAAAAAGTGGTAAATTCAGGCAGGCTTGTCCTCTATTCTTTAGATGTCCAAGCAAAACTTACTCTGAATTTACTGAGAGGATATATCACATCTTTTATACTAATAATCTGTCATTTAAACATCGATAGCAATTATCATACGAATTTCCTTCTGAGCTTTTGGTTAGATTGTTATTTAATCCGGTAGCCACAGTTATGCTGCAGACAGGCTGCACATGCTCTCACATGTGCACTTGAGTTCTTTGGACATTATTAGCATTTCTGCTGTTACTGAAGTGCTACTGGTCTTATTTGCTGCATAGCACTCTTGTCATAGTTGTTTTAGAGGTTCCAGCTTCCTGCTCCATGAATCCCACATGCCCACCTGCCAAATGAGGAGCACAGCTGGTATCTGCCTCTTCGTACTCCTCAGATGAAGGTCTCTGCCCCTCTTCATGCTTGACAGGATATTTGGTACCAGAATAAGTATACTTCAATAGGAAGAATGATTTTCATAAAAGTATTAACTTTTAATTTATTAGTCTCAGTCAAAGCTTGTCAGGCTGCAAGGCACTGCAGGCACTAGCAACCTATTTTGGTGGCACTTGGTACAGGTGCAAGTAGCTTGTAGATGTGTGTTTGAAACAAGGGGAGAGCCAAGCATTCTGGGCCCCGGTTTGGGGGTTAGACATTTTGGGTCCTTTCTAACAACCTGCTTGGTGAACTCTGCTGATGGTTTCAGAATTCCCAGAAAGGGATTTGGTCCATTTTCTACCTTTCATATATAACCACAACAAGAAGCCACACACGACTCAAAAAGGACTCGGTAACAGTGTGTTCACATAACAAGTTACAGACCTGCCTCACCAATTGCATCAAAACATCACATTCTCCCAACGTGTTGTGCTGCTCCCCACTAATCCTGCAGAAGGCAGGACTGTGTCTTTCAAGTGCGTGACTTCCAAGTGAGGGCTTTCTGCCTCTCGAGGTAGCCTGACCACAGCACACCTGCAGTGAAAGGACGGAAGCATTCTTGACTATCACTAGACTTCCCAGAACCACAAAAAAAAAAGCCAGATAGCTGCATCCAAAGCACAGTTACTGCTACTGCCCGTCATCACTTGCCTGTCACTGCAGCCGGCCACATCAGAGACTCCACATGCAGCCCAGCAGCTGTAACAGAGTGGCTCTGGTCCGCTGCGAACTGGCCGTCTAAGCAAAGTGAGAGATTTGAGGCTAGGATACTGCGGCAGGAATCGCAGGAAGCCAACCCAGATGACGCTTGGCAAATTCTCTAATGGCAGTGAACTTCTATTATTCAATTCACACTCTCCTTTGCTCAAGGGCTGCTCTCTGGCACACCTGCCTGTCTGCACGGCACCCTGGAAAGTCACCAACGCTTTATGCTAGACCTCATAATTCCTCACAATTCAGGACTTACACGAAATGTGGGAACGGGCACGACTATTGAAAGCTTGCTCCCTGCGGTCATCCTCAGACCGAGGCAAGCTCCAGCCACGCTGCAGAGCCCACCGAGCAGGAGCACTCTTCAGGACATGTCTGGCTGCTTAATGGACAGCTCGCCCCAAAACACAAGTGTGGCTAAGCTGCACAGAGAGCAAGTGTGAGTGACAAGATGCCATTCCTTAAATCCTTGATGCAGCCCCTGTCAAACGAAACATCAGCTCTCATCGTCTGAGTTACAAAGGTTGGGAGCAGGAAATACTGGAGGAGCAACAAGGTTATACACCTGGACTGTCCCTGTGCTGAGCGACAAATGAGAGGCACGCAACAGGAAAACAGACAGTACAAGGTCAATCGGGTTCTAGTTACACGCACTTAATACAAAAGCCAAGAAATTGCCATGGAAACTAAAAAACAACAAATATAATCACTGTCCAAGGAGAAGGGTTTTGGGCAACACAGCCTTAAGTAGCAGAACTCACTGCCTCCAGGTATCACAGGACACAAGGTTCTCACAGGATTCAACCATGCATTTCGTGGGACACACACCACCACCCAAAACCGGCTAGAAACACTAACGGATACAAAGCTCTCATGCCCCAGGACATAACATCAGCTTGCATGGGATGAGAGGAAACTTGTTCTGGGGCTGTCACCTCCTTCCTCTGGCCATCTCCACTGCTTCGTGCCATGCTAGCACTTCCCTGGATCATAGGTTACCCCTCTACTAATAACTTGCATTGCAGCAGTGCACGGTGGGCTCAGCCATAAATCAAGACACCGATACACTGCACTGTACAAACGCAGAGCAAATAAACAGCCTCTGCCCAAAAGAGCCTGTATGTGTATACGAAGCAAGAGACGACAGGCAAGCCCCGCTGGAGGAGCAGAAGGACCCCGTGACACAACACCGGTTTCGGTCCATTTCAGTGGCCGGTGCAGGAGCCTTTCGAAAGAGGGGACTTTTGCACAGACATGACGCGAGTCCCATGCAGGCTCACAGCGCGCTAACAGGCGCCTGGGCTAACACGGATTAAACCCCCACAACTGCTGCAGCAAAACGGAATGAGAAACTCCAACACATTGTGGTAGCCCTCAGCTTGGCCCTAAGGAGACTGGTACAGTAAACCATTACCACTGGAGACACTCAGGCTTTGGGGGCAGGGGATAAGAAGAGAGCAAAATCTCCTGGTTTGGTGGTTCTTCACACCAGAACCCCTTTACAGCCCTCTGGCAACCTAAGAGACAGGCTGCTCTGTCAGCCTCGAGTCAAAGAGGCTCTGCAGGGAAAAGCCTTGGGCCTGCACGCAGTTCGCGGTTATCGTTGAAGAAGGCAGCATTTGACACGGCAGTGCGGCAGCTGAGAGACCCCACACCCAACTTCCTAGCTGCTGTCTGCAGACTTCACATCTGTCCTGAGTGCGTCCACTGATCGTCCCCTAATGAGCTGCTCTCTGCAGACACAGACCCCTCCTGGGCTGCCCTGGCATTAAGAAAAGCAAACATCCTTACACCCAGCTTTGGTCCCAAGAGGAACAGGAGGGTGAAGAGGGGCTCTGACCGTAGTCACCGAGCTGAGAGGCAGGCAGGTCTCCCTTGCCAGCGCCTTCTCTGGATTCACCGCTCAGGAAGGCATAGCTGAGGATCAGCTCCTCCTCAGCACGCCAGAGCCCTGCTGATTTCTGCAAGGAGACCTTGCTCAGTGCTCCCCGTGCTGTGACGGTCCCAAACAGTATGCTATGAAAGGCTTGTTGATCGCTGTAAGGTCTACCCCATCCCAGGGAAGCAGACCCCTTCCAGCGCGCTTCTCCAGCTCCCTCGCCTGCGTCACAGCGTGTCTTGGCAGCGAGTGCAACTCGGGCCTCTCACAAGCTGGCGAGAAGGTGCCCTCTCTAGTACCTTCCACGTGAGGAAGTCCAGACACTTCTTTGGAAGTATCTTTGGATCTCCCAAGCCATCGCCAAGACACATGTACACTGTGCTTTGGGCAGGGCAGGGAGGCAGAAGGGAAGAGGATGGTTTCCTCAAAGACTCACGGAGTAAGCCTTCACCAGAAACAGGGATGAATGAAATCTAGGAATTCCAGTGTTCAGGACTAGCCCAGACAGCCTAAACCGGCAGTTATCCAGCAGTGTGGCAGGAACAACAAAAGCTCGAGGGCTGGTTAGTGGTG
The DNA here is from genome assembly GCA_025311575.1 of Elanoides forficatus. Lineage (NCBI taxonomy): Eukaryota > Metazoa > Chordata > Aves > Accipitriformes > Accipitridae > Elanoides > Elanoides forficatus. The sequence goes on along the minus strand of JAOBAS010000047.1, from coordinate 14,374,535 downwards.
CCTGCCCCCAGCATCTCAGCAAGACTCTTCTCAGGACTCTCAGGGCGCAGCTATTGGGATGCTCCAAGCAGTAGAGCTCTGCTGTGAGGCTGTTGCTCAGAGGGGCCACGCAGAAGTCGCCAAGACTTTTGCTAAAGGCAGAGGAGAAGCCCCCCTAAGACTTCCCTGTATTGCAACTTCCTCTCACATATCTCCTTGATTACCCTTGGTTTCACCTCTCTCCTCACCACCTCTCTGCATTGGTGCATAGCACATACAACCTCAGGCCCTGCTGTGAGAAGAACGTTCCATTCAAGAGGTCTTCAAGGGGCAGCAAAGCTATCTTAGAAACATGCCTGCTCCTGGAGCGGCGGCAAGAAAAAACTGGCAGTGACTTTCCAGAGAGGAGCTACAGCTTGGCTCAGCTGGCAGACCCAAGGCTCCAGCATGTTAGTGTCAGCAGAGGGGAAAGACACTTCTGCTTCGTCCTGACCCCCCCCCTCGCCTGCTGCCAGCAAGTAACATGCCTTTGCTGGGAGGGATGACCCGTGTCCCGCTCACAAATACAGCCTGCTCTAAGCAGCAGCAGAGCTCGCAGTCCCCTGCACAGAACTGCTTTCTCGGTTAGCGGTCTGCTCCCGCTGTACCCCGGTTGCAGTGTCCTGGCAGAGATAAGCGGGGCACGGAGCGGACATCAAAACTGCTCCTTCACTAGAGAAAGGGACAGGGGGTCTCTTGCCCCTTTGCTCTGCAGACACAGAGCAACTCTGGGAAACTGGATGAAGCTAGAAGCCAGCAATTTTATCTTAGAGATCAAATCTGTTATTCGGCTGAGTGAGTCTCTTCAGCTGCCTTGACAAACCCCTCACTCCCTTTCTCCCTTCACCTGGCTTTTTTTTAGCTCCCCTCCCTAAGCTGTCAGGGCAAACAGCAGATTCCTGGCCCCGAAAGTTGTCCTCCGTTCGGCAGACTGTTTCTTGTGCTGACTGCACATAGGTTTGTACAGGGACCAGACTGCCCCTCTGTCATCTCCCCCCTCCCCAAACACAAATAGCACTCACTGCCACGAGCACAGGCATCTGGATATAGATGGGCTGCTTGCCCCAGTGCCACTGACCTTTTTCTTCCGGTCCCGAGAGCGGTTCCTGCGCTTGCGATTAGATTCTTCCTTCTCCTTCTGCTCCTGCAGAGCCTGAGCCTCAATATCTTTGATTTTCTTCAGCTGCTTAGCTGCTTGAGCCATGGCCGGTCAGACTGCAGTTCCCTCCAGAGCTCACACCTGCACTTTCCACACAGCACCCTCCAATTCCTGGCCGAGAAAGTCCCTTCCCCTAGCTCAAAATGCTGTCGACCCAGATGAGTGTGAAACCAGTAATGAGAGGAAAATAGAAAGCAGTCAGCAAGCCCCAAAGGGCAGCCGATGTCTCCAGCTAATTGCTAGATGGAGTCTGGGACACCTTTATAAAGCATTAATAATCCTAAATCCAGCTGTTCCAGAGGTTCTGTGCACCATTGCAGCAGCCCCTGACTGCACTGGCACATCATGTAGAATCCTCCTTGTGGGACAGGACACCAGGCTGGTGCTGTGCTCTCTCCCTCATTGCCTCTCCTGCAGCACGAGAAGAGATGCAGCTAGTCAGCCACAGGAAGGAAAATAACTCTCAGCAATTAATGCATGATGACAATAGAGAAGCGGTGAAAAAGGAGGCTGATGCATTTCATCCTGACTTCTGGGTTCTCTGTAGCAATGGATAAAGAACAGTAACCTGCATGTAGTCAGTCAGTGGCTTTACCACTGCAGTGCTGCTGAGGCAGGCACATATTCCAGTCTCTCCAATTTTCTTCCTCTCAGTCACTCTCTGTGCAGCAGCCGCATCACTCGCTCACTCTCTGGGTTATGATTCCGGCTCCTTTCAAGGGGAGTAATAGGGAATCGCTGCATCGGTTAGGAGGCAGGCAGCATCTCTGCTCAGAAAACAGCCGATACTGCAAAGGATGTGCCAAGTACTGGAGCAAAGTGCAGCTTAACAGCATCCTTTCCTCCTCGCATCTCTCCACTGAGTGAGCAGCAAGGGGAGGGGAGGGATCTTGGCTGTGAATGGGAGACAGAAACCAAGGGCTCAGTCTGCTTTTTGACTACACAGCACCAGAAAAGTAAACCAGAGCCACCAGCTACTGCCCATCCAGGCATCGCCAGAGCTCAAGTCCTCTCTGAGGAGCCCCAGTCAAGGCTCCTGGAGGGTCAGCCACCCCTCCTCCACACACATCCGTACCTTTCGCCTGCAGCTGCCTTCCAAAAGCACAAACAATTCCATGTTGGAAGCCAGGGGTCAGGCCTGGAGGTGTAACTCATTCCTGCGCACGGCATCAGCGTGTGAGGGGGCCAGGATAAAACTGTGGTGGACTCTTCGGCGGTGACCATAACATGACCTGCAGCAAAGTGGGCTTTGCTATTCAGGCACTTCTGAGCAGCCCTGCCTTTATCAGCTCGGTGCTCATCCCTCAGAAAAACTGTCCCCTGTGTGCAAACCCATGGGCAAAGCACTGGGAAAATTATCTGCCCAGGCAGAAGCCCTGCACACACTGCACTTTTCTGGCACAGGCCCCCCAGTCCTAGACAGAAAGGGTCCCTTTTGTGTCAAAAGACGGTGAAGCAGGGATTAATGCCCATTTCTCAGCAATTACTTGACAGTCACTTACAGGTTACTTAAACTGGCAAGAAGCTGAGATGCAGACTTAACTGCACAGATACTACAGGTCACTTTTCTGTCCGAGTTAAGTTTTCCTGCATTCTTTTCCCTTTGAAGTTCCTCCAGTTCTGTTGCTTCACTCACAGACCAAGGAGGGTGCTAAAAACTGGAGAGAGACTGGCATATCATAGAGTTTTTAAAGAATATGATGACTGAGAATATACAGAAGGCCCTAATAAAATACGAAGAATAGGAAATCGTCAAATTTTACAAGGCTTTTCCAAGGACAGCTTTAGTTCTGTGTACTGTACCCACAGAGATAAATAATACACTCAAGTCTAGATACAGCTGCAAATCTTTATATAGCAACATCCTATGAACGCCCATGCAAAAAAATTTACAAAATTAAATAGAAGCTGCACAGTGAAAGGCTCCACAGATAGGAGGTGCCAGGAGCACAGCTGCACTAGTCACCCTAATTACACCTCTTCCTCTTCCATATGAGCACTTTGCAGGCCAAATGAGGCAGAGGCCAAACACCAAAAAAATGACCTGTGGTCAACAGTAAGCACACAGGAGGCAAAACACTTGTCACAATTAGCCATAATATGCTGAGAGCTCCTCGCTTCTGTATGTTGACTTTGTATCCTAAACCAGCTCTTTGCTAGTTTAGAATTCTTTCCGAGGAATTTCCCAATTTTTCAAAACAGGGAACTTGGGATTAAAACCAAGTTTCAGTGCTGTGGGGCACGCTGAGCTCTGAGCATGGCAAGCAAGGCTGTTAGCGAGGCACTGCTGTGACTCTACATCTCATCCCTAACCTCAGTCCTGCCTTCCAGCTTCCAAGACTTAAGCTGGGTCAGACTTCAGAAACCCAGCCCTGCTATGTGGCTCAAGGGAAAGCTGTGCTACACTCCAGACTTTGGCATAGGCATCCCTTTTTTTCCTGATGTCAACAAAGCACCGGCTATAGACACAGCTAAATGGCATCAGGCAGTGGCAGTACACTCAGTCTCTGCCTGCCTGCCTGCCTGTAGGACACTGCCTCCTCCTACAAACAGATCCTACCTCTTAACTCCTTATAAGCCAGAACAGAGCGAGCACAGGACAAGAGCAGTAATCATCAAGGGAGAACTGGGATATGGGGAAAAAGACAGGGGAAAGAGTAGAGTCATGCTTTTGCTGGTCCAGAGGACAAAACAGAAAAGCACCTTCCCCAAACTGTCTGAAAACCTGCTTCCCCCTCAGTGCGCACACAGGAGGAAGGAGATTCAGTCTCGCAGAAGGAACAAGAATGTTTTCATGAGCTCCTCAATTCTGAATTCAGGATTCCATCTTGACATGTTACAGCCCACAGGCTGAACTCCTCCATCATAGTCAACCAGGTAGTTAGCAGAGCCGATTCACTGCGGATCCCCTTACATCCTACCTACTGTTTTCCTGCAGCAGCCTTTGTGGATGTCCCGTGTTTGCCACTGACTACATAAACCTGCAGTCAGGAAACAGAGATGGGGTCAGAGAGGGCAGGGAAGGCACTGGGACCTTGCTATCTCTCCTAGGTTTACCAGAAGTTACACATTTTTTCATACATTTCTCAAAAGCCCTTCTGAAATCAGAAGAATATAAGTTCTTCAAAAATGGCTTCAAACCCTTAATGATTGCAGAGAGAAGCTGAAAAGCATGGGTTGGATGGAACCCACAAGGTAAAGAGCCGACTGCCCATCCCAAAACCTTCTTACCGTGGAATCATTCTTGTATCTTAAAGAGAATCCTCACGAGTACCTGCGGCAATTCTCCAAAGCTGCTGAATGACCCTGCCACACACGATCCCAGGCAAACAGGGAAGGGACACGCAAGCTTTCTCCCCCTTTCCTTCCACACAGGCTCAGAAACATTGTTGACCTTCTTTTGCTTCCCCTGTACACTGGCTTTACACTTCAGGCAAAAGTCAGACAGCTCGAGGACCAACAACACAATCTTTAGACCGGTCTTTACCACTGAGGACTAGATGTGGTCTTTACCAGTGAGAGCCATCATCAGAGCTTTGTGGAGCAGGCATGGTATTTTTCCCAAGCCTGAGGCAGACATCATCTGTGATCTGCACAGCTCTGGCCTATTGCAAAAATTACCCATGCAGCTTGCTGGTATCAGAAGGTGGTGGAACAACACTAAGAAACGTCTGGATATACAGCAACTAGCAACGAGTACAGGAGAAAGATGCTGCACGGAACGATTCAAGAGGCTTCTGCAGAAGAATAAAGGGAGGAAGTTAATCCTGTATTGATCCAACTCTTCAAAGCACTCAGAGATCAGCTTTGAAACTGTTTCTGCAACAACTGTGCCTGCTTCCCAAGAACAGTTTAAAACACAAGAGAGTGTGAGCACAAGATTGCTGCAGCCACTGCTGTCTACGTAGGTCTCGCTGCAGGGAAAGGCACAGAGCCACACCAGTTAGCTGAATTCTCCCTCGCTCCAGCCCTATTTACACAGCAGGCCCTGGCTGCCCAAGCACTGCTTGCTCCCGCAGTCACTGAGCAGCCAGATTCTCTCCAACGAGACCACGTGGAGACCAATGGTCCTAGCTCGGTATCCGCTTGGTTGAACTACATTCTTCAGCCTACACTTTACAGCACTGCTCCCTGTGAGATCAAAGCAGCGATCTGGAGGGTTACAATGACTGCAGAGCAATTCCACAGTGCATCACTGCCGTTTCAGGAGCAGAAAGTCACCTTAGCTTGATTCAGTTGAAAGCTAGTTACAAATATCACTGAGAGCTCTGGCACTAACGCTGGGACGAGAATTGACCACGACTTAACGTAGCACAAATCTGATGTTTGTGCAGTAGGACAGACATCAGGGGATGCTCAGCAGCTACAGCATGAACCCAGGCACTAGCACCGGTAGTGAATCGTCCTACAACCTGAGGCTGGCGGGCAGCACGCACGGTTATAGCACACACCAGCCCTGGCATGAGCCTCGACCCCAGGGCATAAGAGCAAGTGTCCTGGCGTGCAGCCTGCACAGCGGTGCGAGCCCTAACACTAACACTCATGAGTCAACGGCACATTGTCATTGGGCTGGCTGTGTGAACTGAGGGTCTCATGCTTGATCAAGGAGAGAAACGGACTCTGGAGACTCGGCAGGAGTAGTGGCTCAAGCTGCTGGTGTCAGAACGGTGAAACTCAAGATTTCTTTCTACGGTGCTTGTCTTAAATTTTTCATTCACTGGAAAATAACCTGGGATTGATGAATGACATGCCGAGGCAAGTCAGCCTGTGCGTGCTCACAGCTGCAGAGGACACTGCCTAGCTCCGAGGAGATGCCTCTCAGCTGCTAAAGAGGAAAATTCCTAAGTTTGCTCTGGGAATGAGGAGCAGGACAGCCACTGCCACCAGCTCTGGGCAGCACGTGAGGGAAACGCCAGCCCTGCTCCCACACCTCATAGCGACACTGTCCATTCAAGGAAGTGGGATGGAGAAGATGCTAGCTAGAGCATGAATCTTTTGGTGACCAAGGAAGGACCATGCAGCAGAAAAGCTAAGAACCCTCACCTCAACCAATTTGTTGAGCCTGGGAGTCTCTTGGAAAGCTTTTTATTTTATCACTGCTGCTTTTAACCGGCTAACCCATTTGCTGGCTTGTGCATCAGGCACTGTGTTCTTTCTTTTTCAACACAGTGAGAAACATGTGAAGGAGAATGCGTGAGACCTCAGTTGCCTATTTCTCTTTTGCTGTTCCAGGCAGCTTTAGGCAGTGTTGCCACATGCTCCAAACAAAGGGCTGCTTTGCTCAAAAGAAGCAGCAGCATTAAAGAATAGGGACATTTAATGAACTCAGAGGGTAGAATCTAAAAGCCATCTAAGAAAGAAGTTATTATTAACAAAACAGGCCTGTGACATACTATTACAAGCTACTGTCACAGCTCAGAACTTAGTAGGGTTCAGGAGAACTCTGAGATATACATGCAAGTGCTTTGAGTGACCATAAGGGAGGCTTTTTTTCAGAGAAGGTGCAAGTCCCATTAACAGAGGTGTAATTAGCTGCCAAGTCAAAGAAGGCCTCGCACTGTGGGCAGGCTATTCTGCAAATGCAGACTCTAATAACTAGTCGAGCAGCCATTCTTGGGGCCTGGGTACGCTTAGGCATAGCTATCCTAATGTTCTTCACTTTTGCCTGCAGGCTTACACCTGATAATGCCTCCAGACACCTTTCTTTGGATGCTCAGCTGCCATTCTGTTTAATACAGAATAAAGCACTCATTCAAATAAAAACAGGGAAAAGATGCTAACAATTCTATGAGGAGACTTGAAATGCTTATAGCGAGGCTGGAAGGAATCTCTCAAGTACTGGCAGGCAGACAGTTTAGGAGGCAGCTCTGCCAAGGCATCACAGAATTGTACTAGGATTGTCTGTACTTCGCTTTAGGTGACCTGCTTGAGCAGGGGGTTCGACCAGGTGACTTCCAGAGATCCTTTCCCACCTCACTCATTCTGCAAGTCTGTGATAAACAAAGGGACAGCACATACTAGCACAGAATCTCCAGATTGGAAGAAAGGCGATAAAGGAGCATGGAAAACTGTGACTGATACAGATAACACACGAACTTAAAAAAATATTCATTATTTCACACAAAAGAGGAATCAGAGGCAGCATGTTTAAAATAACTAAAACAAACAAACAAAAAAGCCATATTCTTTCTAGTCAATATAAAAATGAACTGTGGAATTCACTGCTATGGGATGCTGTGAACACCAAGCCATACATGAGTTAGATAAGTTTAGGAAGGATAGGTCCATCACAGACTATTGAACATGATGGTTTGGGCCCAGTCTCCTTCTCTGGAGGCCCTTAAAGCAGAGCTTGATTAAAATGCTGGGAAGGGATGCTAAAGGGAAGGCGAGATGCAGAGAACTTTTCAAAAGTCTGTTCCTGGCCATAGCATTTATCCTCAAACCCCCTCCCCATTGCCTTGTGCATTACTGAATGACTGATCATGACTGGAAAAGCACTAGACACAGGAATTGCAAAATACCCCTAATCCTTGCCTGCCCACAAAGCAGAGCAGAGAAATATCTAGCAAGACTCCGGACAGCCCCGGGTTCAGACTCCATCTGTAAGTCAGAGGGATTATTGTTCCAATACCCTTTAGGTACACCCTGATGGGCACTGAAAGCATCGTCTACCATCCCAAGAAAAGGAAGGTGCACTTGGGCAGATGAATTGCTTTTACCAGTGCAGCTGAGAGGGATACCTACGCTTTTCCAAGGCCAGAAATGTTTCCCTATTCAAACTTACTTTCCTCACCACCTTATCCAGAGTAATATTATATTCTTCAGACCCTGACTATAGCACAGTGATCTACAGCTGTACATACACTGTCAGAGCCTCCAGACAGTGCTACCCCAAAACATCACAACCCTTTCTACCTTCCTCCTGCACCAACATTTGCTGCTTGGACTTACTGAGCTCTGTGCAGTACTTGTGATGAAGGTTCTTGAGGACAGTGGTCATGTTTCCAAGCAGATCAAGGTGCCTGTCTCACAGCTGGATAGAGAGATGATCAAGGGTGTCTCCTATGGCTTCTAAAGACACCGTTTTTTCAGTGTTTTCCTTTGTCCCCAGCCTTTCAACCATCACCTGTTGACCCCTTGCTGTGTATGCCCAGGCAGTTCTGATCGCTTCCTGAGGACCAAATTCTGCGATTCGCTTTGGTCTCAAGAGCATGCTCACTAATGCAAACCAAAGGAGGACAAGGACACTCCTAAAGCAACTGCAATCTTGCCTACTTCAGACTGCGGAAGACTTTTATCAGAAGGGAACACAAAGCAAGTTGAATCCGCTGCTCTGGAGAATAGCTCCTCCCAGAAGAACTGACTGAAGCCCTGGTTCAGGAAATCTGCTGTCCAGTAACAATTCAGTTCTTCCTATGTGACACCCTTTTCCCTTTCCCCTCAAGATACCAGGGAGGATTTCATCCCTATTGAACTCTAGGTCCCGAGCTATTGTCCTGGTACAACCCTAGCTGCTAGCATTCGGTTATATTTAGCTCTCTAACTTGAGGGGGAGCGGCATGCCTACTAAATGGTCTTTGGAGTCAGTGGTGGTTGGTTTTGAAACACCTGCCTTGAATTTCGACAGCATGATTTAAAAGCCTGAGTTAACTGGAATTAGGTATCTCCGCCGTACACGTAAGATTGTCCTGTGCAGGGGCTTACACTCACGATGTTTGAAGTTTTGAAGCATTTGGCCTACGATTGATATCAAGCTTCTATGTGCTGTAGGTGCACGGTTGGTAGAAAGGGACTCTAGAGATCTGCTGTACATGAAGAGAAGCTCATCTTCTTCACCATTCACGCTATTTCAGCAAGGACTCAGGACAGGACAAGTGGGAAATAGACTTAGTAGTAATTTCACTTAACTCACCACATAATTTTTTTGTCCAACAGTGATTTTCCTCTTCTTTGAAGAAGTTGTTTGTGAAATATCTGGAACAGTAGATGTGTCATATCTTGTTGCTGCTTGTTCCTATTGGATAAAATGGGGAAACAGGATGACAGAATTTCAGTAAACAGACTTCGTTCTTTAGCTGAAAGGTACCACGTGCCTATACTAGCCAATGTGTCAGCAGAAGAGAAATTTTTCAGGAACCTTATTTAATTATTTGGCACAGAGCACCATATTTATCACTTTTTCCTTGAAAATTGATTATTTGTACTATGATAACTCTCTGGTACCTCAATCACAGACTGGGATTCTACCATGTGACACAAATGACAAACAAACTGACGACAGAGTCCCTGTTTCAAAGAGTTCAGAGGATAAAGTATTTGGCAAGGGAGAACAAACAGATACTGACAGGGGAACCCTTAGGAAAATAATCACACAAAATTAACAAGGTTATTATGTGCCAATTCCACATACAGAGCTGTCCTCCAAAATAGAACCTCCTATAGGGAAGGAAGCACAGAAACAAATTCCTGACTCTGTCTGCAAGGTACTGCAGTTGTTTCAAGAGATTAAACATGTAGCTGGAGTCCTGCTCTGCTCTAGGTGAAGATCAATGTTTGGTGGAGTTGCTGAGATTCTCTGTGTTAGGGGCAAAAGGATTTTACATTCAAAGCTCAACTTCAGGCAGCTATTTTTAGGTAAATTATTCTGGCTGACAAGCTGTGAAGATAAAAGATGCTGCAGGCCCCACCTTAGCTGCTGTAAACTTAGTCTGCCCCAGTCTATCTGCATTCCTCTATTACTGCAGAGAAGCATCTCAGCAAGGAGCTCTCTCCCCGAGTTGGGAAACTAATTAAGATGGTTCTGTTCTTTTTAGCATTTTCTTAATTATCTCACTTGATGAGCTTTCAGAACTGTCAGACCCCTTTTAAGATCATCCTCCTTTCAGTTAGCCTCTTTCAAAACCACAACACTACTCTCCCGGGCAGTAGTTTGTACGTTGCTGTAGGTTGCATTCAAACTCTTCCCTGCATATTGAGAGTTGGTAACAGACTTTTTGGTCCACGTGTCAACTCATTTAGAACAAACCTGACAGTGCTGAATGGAACAACTCTCACCACGTCCACAGCACGATATCTGGCTGTGGCAACGCAGAGCCTGCAGCAGCAGCTGGTCACAACATGCTGTAAGGTACTAAAGGTTCTTGCACTTCAAGACAGTCTGATTTCAACCCTGTTCTAGCTTGGCAACTCTCTCTCTCTCAGAACCCCCCCCCAACCAACCAAAAAAACCCAAACAAACCCCAAACCTCTCCCCTATTTAGTCATTCTTTAATGGTAGGATTTGATAGTTTGTATGACAAGTGAAAAAAGAGGTCACCTTGTTTATGGCTCCTAAATGTGGTTATCATCAAGTTAGCCCACACAAACATGTTGGTTTTGGTTTTTTTTAAACAACAAGCAGAGGCTATTAACAGTGCAGCCTATTTGATCAAATAAGGTTTTTAATAAACATTTATTAAGTAGCAGTTACTGTTTATCACCTCGTTAACTCTGGAATCACATTTCCGTGATCTTGTTTATAGATTTCCATAAGCGCTTACCTTTGTTCCTTGGCCCACAAAGCTAGAAAGTTGTTATAAATCATTACATTCCTAACTAGATATTTACTTTTTCTTCTTAAAATAGTTTCAACTGCCTTAAGAACTGAGAAATGCACAAGAAGTTTAATTTTAATTATTAGCATTGGCCCTGCTCACCCCTAGCTTGACAGCTTGTGATTAAGCATTGCAAAGATCTCAAACAATTACTTGAAAAGCATTTCGTATCAGCATGTCTAACCATAATTTGGTGCCAGGGCATCAGATGAAGACTTTGAATTGCCCTACTTTTCAGTTTATGATACAAGCATTTTACTAGAACATAACTGTATGCTGTTATTTCATGGAAGTGATCTGCCATGACCATTTCAAATTCTAGAATTATCTAAAGCAGCAGAATTATACTCTAGACTAATCACTTAGCACATTAATTCTGGAAGTCAAAGCCATTTTGAATTGCTAGAGGACATGCAACTGTTTTCAATTGGTATTTTATTTTTAAACCCCATATTGTATCCTAAAAATGAGAGATGTTTCTGAAAACTGGTAATAAATAAAAGCTGACTCCAATAGTATTGTTGTTAGATAACAGTTCAAGCTGAGCACATTTTAATGGTCAAACCAAATCTGCTAAATTCAGCATATACGGAAAATAACATGTAAAACTCAAAAGACCCCAAACCACAGTTGTTTAAGTGTGGAAAAACCAGGGCATACTGGGGTAGCACCCACCACCTCATAGCGTGGCTGCTGCACAGTGCCAAAGCTTCCTTTAATGAAGAACACAAAAAAATTAAAAGCAAGCTGAGTGAGTGAACACAGCTTTCTGGCACAGAACGGTTAATTCAGTCTTAACCCCAGCACTGACTATGGGAAAGTAATACACATACATGCAAATACGCAGGATGCACATCTCCTGAGATCCCGACGACTCTTACCTGTAACGCCGCTGATGTACTCCCTGTAATTCACAAGTGATTAAAACAGTGAAACCTTAATCACAGGTCACCCTGTCTCTCTCTCTCCTTCACGCTTGAATAACCTAAAAACCGTTGTGGGAATAAATGAACAAATCACCCAGGAGCACCCCTGTACGATTAACTTCTACCTGTATCCTGACATGTTTGATCTGAAAACTGAGGTGCCTCCATGAAGCAACTATAAGGAGTCGAAGGAAAAACGTATCAGCTCAAAGGAAGATGCAGCATCATCCTCCCCTTACATAAACTTACGTTCCATGTTGGTGAGGACTGGAGACGTGAAAAGCGCCTCAAACTTAAGTTTACTAGTTCCCAAGGTCCTTTTCATGTATTTACCATGACACACAAACACCATTTGCTTACTTGGAAGACATGGAGGTGACAGCACAGCTGCGGAAAAGCCTTTGCAAGGTTCCTATCATCGCTTGCCCCCCCCGAAAGCCTTCCCCGCTTCCCTCTGCCCCGAGCCCCTGCCAGGCTGCACCGCCGCATCCTTCGGCACCAGAAGCAACGGGCACACTCTGCCCTTCAGGTGCCAGCTCGTGGTTATCGCTACAGCTTTTATCATGGGGAAACTTTGGCAACGATCACACCCCCTCGCTGGAACTTTGCTTCCATCTAGCGTTTTGGAAGTCGTGGGCTTGCCGAGCAGAACTCTGAGCTTCAAACACACGTTGCAATTTTTTTAAGTGCACGAGTCAAAACTCCCAAGCGATCGTGCGAAACAGAAGGTGACAAAAAGCAGCTAACGCCGCTTAAAGCTTTGGGCAGCCCTTGCAGAGAGGAATTTAAAGGTGACGATTTCTGGAAACGCTTTCAAGTTTTTGGTTTTTCTTCTTAATCTTTCTCTGATGAGAAACTGTAGATAAAATTGAACATGGACAGAATCTCCCAAGTAAACTCCAAGAACCACCGCTCTTCCAGGTCAAAAGGCCAGCAGGGAAATCGTATTCCCAGGACCAAGGATCAGTGACAGAGTTCACTGCTCAAACGGAAGAAAAAAAATCCACATGCACAACTGACATCCAAAATGGCTCAACATAATTTATTTTTTATGTTAAAATGTACAGAGTTCTTTTGAAAGTACTTGCTAGAAAGGGGAAAAAAAAGTGATATTACATACAAGGAGAGGAAGGGAGACCATCCAGCCAGGAGCGTATGACATGGAGAATTACAAAGGCATCTAGGCACCCCTTCCCCTTAGCTTACAAGTCACCATGAACAAAGTACAAAGAGGTTACAAAACAGGAAAAGCAAATATAAACAGACAGGAATAGACTCAGCTTCATTTGTACATGCGGCTTTTAGAGGCATCTGGAGCTCCTATTCACACACTCTAGAGATCTCTTTAAAGAGAATTTTTATCTTTCTTAAAATAGTTTTTAATATTCTACAACAAAGATAAAAAATTTTAAAGATGGAATGAAATGAAAAAGCTCTTATTTTTAAAAGGCATCAAAGTCACTAACAGTGAGATTTTTTTTTTAATTTCTTTTAGAAGATTACCCAAGTTATCTTGCTAAAAATACATATTTTTTTTTTTTTTAAACAGAAGTGAAAAAATGGTAGGTACCAATATTACTGCGTTGGATAATTTCTTTTTATATATAGAAAAGAACATTTTTTTTTTTTCTACAATAGTTCTACAGTCACAAAGGCTTGTGGAAAAGGGAGCTGCCCAATTGATAAAAAAAACATACAAAACCAAACCAAACGTAACGGCAAACAAACTATATTCACGGCCCTCGTTTCAACAGCTTCTCCTCCTGTCTCAGACCCCTATCCCCCCCCCTACCCACC
>JAOBAS010000047.1:14328590-14360350 GCA_025311575.1 Elanoides forficatus | reverse complement strand
TCACTGACGCCCCCCCCCCCAGAACGCGGCACATTCAGCAACTTCCTACCCCATACCAGGAATGGAAGAGTGACAAGGACACCACAGGGTTCTCGTCAAAGTCACTTAAAACGTACGCTTTATCTTCCCAGATTACCTAAGCAAAGAGATTAAGAGGCAGACCACTGGAAACAGCTGCTTTTGAGCTCAGCCTGACTCAAAGGCTCAGAACCAAGACCCTCAGCATTTCGAAGTACATACTATATCAGAGTTTGGGATCTCAGAGTTGTGGCTGACTTGCCGTTCACCAGAAGAGCCTGCAACCATTTTCTTGTCCTAACAGACCATTAACCACCCTATCCTCCTCACGACTGCATAAGGGATACAAACAGTTCTCTCTCGAGATGCTTCTTGAGTAGTTCAGAGTGACAGAACATGTGGGCATGCATGCACATCTGTGCGCACATGCATGTCTGGGTGGTGAATGGGATCACTTTAAAGTTACATTATATTTTCAGCATGAAACATACAATTTCAATTAACTCATCTACAAAAACACCAGTGCGAATACTTTATTGTTTACATGTAACTCCAAATTTTACTGAGGGCAAGGGAGTCAGGGAAAATAAAAGATTAAAGATTTTTCCTGACTTGCAGAAATAAAGAGCTTCATTTATCCTCTGTGTCCCCTTCCAAGTCTCCCAATAAGTGCCTCCTGCTAGAAGTAGGAAATGCTAGGTGGGGTTTAGAGGGAAGGGTTGTTAATTCTTTGAGATGTCAAACGTTTTACATGACTGCAGCACTAGAAACTGCATACAGAGGGGCACAGGGGAGGGAGAAGGACATACATTCGGAAAAAAAAATTTAGAAAGATGATTTCACTGTTACACATATTCTGTCCACATTGTCAGCAAAGTAAGGCTCTTTTTAAATTATGAAAAGATTTTGTGCATGTTTTCCCCTCTAAAAAACATCTGTAAATGATTTTAGCTGTAAAATGTTTCAGGATTGTGAAGAGAACAGAAACACAAAACAGAACAAAACAAAAAAATCCAAAAAATAAAGACCAGGCTTCCTAAAAAATAAAATAAACCAAAGAAAATCCCTCTAAATCTACAGCAATATTTTAACTGGAAAAAGGTCCATTTTCTCTGGTTCGTCAGTATAAAAGGTTCCTTTATTTATATATATTTCAGTTTCTAGGATGCAAGTTCATCTTGCTCATCTTCTCATGTATGGTCCATTGAGAGACTGCTTGGGCACCCCAGCAGCATTCATGTAGCTGTGATGGGAGGGGCCAGTGTACATCATGTTTCCATGAGGATTTGGCTGCATAGGCTGCTGGGTATAGGCCTGGCTCCCCATCATTCCCATCTGCATCTGCATAGGATACTGTGCTGTCTGGTTCATGTAGGCAGGGTTACTATGGTAACTGCTGTTCATCATAGGCTGTGTCATTCTGTAGCTGTTCATGGCATTCAGGGTGTTCATATTCATGGAATTAACATTGTAAGGGGTGGTCGGCATTAGGTTGACTCCCATGTTCATACCCCGTTGAACAGCTAACGTGCGAGGACCAGCCTGCATGGCAACTGCGGGTGGGCTGCGGCCATAGAGCTGCTGCTGGTGTGCAGTCGCAGAGGGCAGTGGTGCCGATTTAGAGCGAATGGAAATGTGCCCCTTGACTGGCATTTGCCCCTGCAACCTCTGCGTGTGGGGAATACCAATATTGGTAGCAGACATGTTACACTGAAGCAGAGGTGACGTGAGGTTCATGGTGGTGGACGCCAGGTTTGGTGGGGGTGTCATAGTGGCTTGTGCTTGCGGTGTGCCTGCTAACGGATGGGAGGGAGCTAGCTGAGCCAGTCCTGTGTTGGACAGAGAAACGCTGGTTGCATAGGAAGTCACGGCAGGAGAATGGCTATAAGGCATGGCATGAGGGTCCATAATGGTGTTTGTCAGCTGCTGCAACTTGGCTAAACTGAACGTGGCTGATGGTTGTGAATAGCTCCCAGCACCAAAATCCCCTGGAATCCTCTCATAGATGCTTATGTTACCAGTGCTTCCCGATTCAGGTATTTCCATGATCATAGGTGCTGGGGTGAAGCTGTTGTTCATGCTACACTGAGACAGCGGAGGTTGCTGCTGGGGTGGAGGTGGGGGCTGTGGCTGCTGTGACTGAGGCGGCTGCTGTTGTGGCTGCGTTGTTGGTTGCTGGTTACTTGGAGGCCTTTCTACCACACAGCTCTGAGGTGACTTGATATTGCAGTTTGCTGCAGGCTGGACAGTGTTTTGCTGCATCATGCTGCAACTGCTGCCAATGTTTGCCATTTGCTGAGTGACAACACAACTGTTCTGAGTGAGGCTGCTAGAAGAGGACAGTCCTCCATATGAACAGCTGCTCTGGGAAGAGTTATTTCCACAAATGCTGCCTCCCATAGTGGAGTCATAGCTGCTGGGGTTTTCATAATTCTCTGTAGTGCTCTCAATGCTGCCAAGGTCACTGAAGCCACTATCCACCACCTGCTGAGAGTGGTCCGATACTGAAGGCACATCCATCATGGGGCTGGTCTCCATGTTCTGCATAGAGGGTGCGGACAGGGATCCTTGTTCGGGACTTATCTGGGTGTAACTGCTCTCCAGAGCAGGCACATTTGGGCTGCTGACAGAACGTACAGACTGGCTGGGGTGCGACTGAACAGAAGATATTGGACTGTTGTGTTCTGAGGCCTGGCAATCTTCAACCATTGATATCTGAGGATCCTCCTCAGTCTGGGTGTAACTCTGCAAAGTCTGGCAAGCTGCAAGAGTTTCTTCACAGTCCTGGTAAGCTACATCATGCTCATTGCTTTCCTCCTGTGTCAAGGACTGGACTGCTTGAACAGTTTCAAGATCTAGTTCACTATGAGGAATCTCTTCCTCTTCCTTTAATTCAATTAACCCTTCTTTATTACTTTGCTCTTCTTCGTGATCATCTTCGGACCCAGGGACGTGCTCTGAGCCCACCGATGTCTCATTGGAAGCCTGCTCTTCCTCAGAATCTGCCTCTGCTTCATCTTTTTCTTTTGCATCTTCTCTACTGCTCGGTATGCTTGTTTCTAAAAAACATTCTTGCACCTGAGGCTCCTCCTTCACCCCTTCTCTAACAGGCTGTTCCTCCAATTCTTTTTTCTTCACAGACTCCAGATGACCGTCATCTTCGTCGTCAGCATCATGATCTTCATTTTCATTTGTCACTACTGCGACTTCCTCTTCTTCCTCATGGTCGTGCTCAGGTTCGTCTAGTTCTTGCTGTTCTTCTTCTGATTGCCTTTGCTCTTCTAAGACCCGTGGCTTCTCCTCTACCTCCTCTTCTATCTCAGGCTCTTTTACTTCTGGCACTGGACTGCTGTTGCTGTCCGCAGGAGAAACTGCTCTTACTTCACTGCTGGCTGTATCTTCCTCTTCTCCCTCTCCTACCTCTTCTGCTTCCATATTCATATCTTCCTCTTTCCTTTCCTCAATAAGAGGCAGCTCTTCTTTCTGCTCAACACTTTCTTCTTTATCTGAAGTTTTGGGCTTACGTCCTGGTTTTGAATTAGCTACCACTGCATCAACTCCTTCATCCTGAACTGATGGTGGCTCCTTTTCCCGGTTCAGTTTAAAACCTGGTTTTCGACCAGGTCTTTTCTTCCAGTGGACTGGTTTTCGGCTTTTCCCTTTTGGCCATCCCTTCTTCTTTTTCATGGGTGTAGAAGTATCTGGCTCAAGCGAAGAGTCCTTTGCTTCACATTTTCTCAGCATAGATAATGGTTTCAAAGTTGGGTTACCTGAAAACACAAATTGAAAGATACTGTTCAAACATTTTTGTTTGACTGGAGCATTCATGGAAGCTTTCCCAAGCATTCCCATCATGTTTATCAACTTTATGCATCAATACTAGCTTAGTGATTTATTGTGAACAGTAAGGATCAAGGTTCACTCATTAGTAATCACACTGGACATTACATTTTCAAAGAACACCAATGCTTTCAAGATTCTGCATGGTCAAAGCTCTGAGCCTTTAATACGCGATTCAAATTAAACACTAGGCTATGCAATGAAGTCCTGGAAAGACTCAGCACCCTTTGCAAATTTTATTTATGTGATATGTTCACAAATGAAAATGTTCCAGTGTAGGGGAACATATGAAGTTGCAATAAAAGCATGTTCCCATTCAGATCTGTATTTTGTGCATCTGCTGAAGAAAGGAAGTATTTCCACTTTTTCATGGCTTATGCTTTTAAGTGCCAACAGAAATACACAGATGACTGAATTTGGCTACTTTTTTTTTTTTTTTTTTCATCTGTGAAATCATTAAAAGGAAGGTGAATTTCTCTCTCATCTAACTTTCCTTTGATGAAAAAAGTTTTACATTTCAGTGACTTTCCAAACACTAGAATAGGTTCAGAGCTTATACAGCCAGAAAGCAATGTGATAATTTATTGACTTACAAAACTTACAAGTACTGTAAGGCATTCCCTGAATTAATTTTGGTTTGAACCTGTCAATTTGGATGATGGTTGGACTCGATGATCTTGAAGGTCTTTTCCAACCTAAATGATTCTATGATTCTAATTAGGATAGTCAGTGATATTTTACATAACTATTCGTTAACTACTGCAAGTTAATCATTGACACTAGCTGCTATTCACACTTTACCATCTGAATTTCTGTCTTCAGACACTGAATTTACTTAATCTGCTTTTGTATTAGTTTTCCTTTTATCCATTAGGCTGAAAAATCTCTCTTACCAAATAACAGTTCTCACCTAAGTAATCTATAAATTTATCAAGTCACACTTTTGCCTCTTCTTTCTTTGAATCTACTGTTATAGAACATTTGTTCTAGTGTCTCAATCAGTCCATGACTGTTCTTTGAACTATTTCAGTTTATCAATACTCTTATCAAGTGTGAGTAAATGAGTAAAGACTGTTGCGGTGGTTCCACCAAAGCTAAATAAAGAGATGACAGAATGTGTCTACTCCACTTGAGATTCCCCTGTTCATGTATTTAAGGATCATCTGAATCTTTTTGGCTTTGTGCTAGAAAACGATGCCAATTACTGGACATGACCTTCAAATACTCTCTCATAGACTTTTTCAGTGAACTGTCCTTCACTTCATTTACTAAATCCCCTCTTCTTCTGTCAGCTGGTACATTATTTTTTAATCTATCCATAAAATAGCAGTACAAATACACAACCCAGACCAATTTCCCTTAGAATAGAATAGTTCTGTTCAAAGGGACCTACAATGATCATCTAGTCCAACTGCCTTGACCTCACTAATAATACAGCTGCTTAATTACTCCTTGTTTGCAGCTTGATTTATTTAATATGTATTAGCTTGACTCTGTAACATTTCATCTTAAGCAAATGGTTTTGATTAAGTCCAATACCTCTCAAAACACTCAGTAGGTAACATCAATTACCCTTATTAACCAAGCTGTAGTCTTGTAAAAATATATCATTGACAAATACATTTTTCATATACCAGTGTTCATTTGTACTGAGCAAATAACTGGACTTTCTACTGAGTAATAAGCCAGTCATCCTACTATTTAAATCAGGATGAATGTCACACTCATGGGCCTGTAATTAGGTTGGTCATCCCACTATATGGATATAAGATCAATTTCCCCCCAATATTCAAAGTACATTTATTCACATTTCTGCCCTTTCTACCATCTTAAAAAAATGTCATTGATTCCACGCTATGAATTTCCCAAAAAGAGCTGTATTAAGTCCAACAAAGGTAAAACTAAATAATATGCTCCCAGTAGTTCACAAATGTTTCTTAAAACCTAATCATAGGTCAGCTGAGTTATTCTTGCCCTTTGCTGACAGGCATTTACTCTAAATAGGTCTGATGACAAGCATTCTCAAAAAATTCTGGGTATTAAAAAATGAATTCAAAACAAATACAGAATTCAAAACTGAACAATTCCTTGAAGTCATCCATAAAACAAGTATTGGAATGTGAATAAAGGAAGGAAAGGATCTTCCAGTCAGCATATCATTGTGCAGGAAGAAGGAAACACTACTTTCATAGTATTTGTTAAAGCATGAACACTTAAGCCCTTAAGAAAAAAAAATCTACCTCTTCAAAAAAAAAAAAAAAAAAAAAAAATTCACTATTTCTCTTCCCCTTCTTTCACATTTCCTACCTACTATAGATGATTAGATTTACTATCTCATAGGTATAAGACCCTTTGCTTTTATCTTTTTATCTGTACTGTCATGGATTTAATATTTTTAGGAACATAAAAAAAAGTAGTAAATGATCTTATGATGGCAGGTTCCCCTTATAATAATGTAATATTAAAAGTGTCCAGTCTGGGCTCCCCAATACAAGACAGACACGGTTCTACTGGAGACAGCCCAGCAAAGGGCCACTAAGATGCCTAAGAGACTGGAGCATCTCTCTGATGAGGAAAGGCTCAGAGAGCTGGGACTGGAGAAGAGACGGCTCCCAGGGGGAATCTTATCAATGTGTACAAATATCTTAAGGAAGGGTGTCAAGCAGACGGAGCCAGGCTCTTTTCAGTGGTGCTCAGTGCCAGGACCAGAAGTAATGGGCATAAACTGAAACACAGTGTCAGGAAACACTTCTTTACTGTGACTGAGCACTGGAACAGGTTGCCCAGAGAGGCTGTGGAGTCTCCCTCCTTGGAGATGTTCAAAAGCCATCTAGACATGGTCTAGATAGGATCCAGGCACTCTAAGCAACTGGCTCTTAACGGCCTTGCTTAAGCAGTGGGGCCGGACGAGATGACTTCCAGAGGTCCTTTCCAACCTCAAGGGACTGCGATTCTATGATTTTACCATACGCACTTGACATCGTCTTCACAAAAGAATATGGATTTGATGACCCTTCAAGATTTCATGTGCATAATTTTTTAGGATACTGAGAAACATATGTATGTGCTCATTCAGTTGCACTTAGTTAATTGTCAGTGTGCATGCAAGCTTGAACAGAAGATCCTTACAATATTCACATTCACAGTAAAACTTACAGGTAGAACTAGGAAAAGCAAAATAATACAGCCCAGCCTATTACAGAGCTCTATTCCCCCATACCACACTAATCAAGCTGCACAGAATTGGTACAATATAGAAAGACAAGCTTTATTTGTTTTCTACACCACAGAACACACTCTGTCTTCCAGAATGCCTAATGCTTAATAAAAAATACTGGCCTCAAATCACCACACCACACTATCCATTGTCAATGTAGGCCTGACAGCAATCAGAACCAATTCAAATTCTCATCAGAGACCAAGTTTAAGAGATTGCAATGTTACATTTCAGGGAAATCATAAAACACTTTCAATGCATTGCCTCAGCTAGAGATTAAGTTCTCAGGGAAAAATCTAACCAAACCCACCCTTAGTCAGAAAGTTAAAAAAAAAAAAAAAAAAAAAAAAAAAAAAAAAGAAAAAAAAGAAATGACAAGTGGGTTTCTGTTGTGATGGGAAAACTTACAAAAAAAATCTAAGCTTCCTATAAACATTCCTAACATAGTTATGATTAAAACAGTCTAAATCTGAACCAAATATTAATGACTGCAGTACTGTATTTCTGAATTGTTGTAAGGCAGTGCTGCCCCCCTCCACTCAGCTTCATTTTTATCAAAAAGGCCAGCTGTTTATGATGATTGCTTATCCCTGTGGGCTAAGATGTTTAGGTAATTGAAAGTACATTGCATTTTCTTTAAGATCATTCCAGTTTGACTGACTATGTATATGCAAAGGCACCTGCATTAAAGGCATAAGCAGCCAATAGATACCGTTTGATGTCAGGAGCAGCAAAACCCTATAATACTGTGCTTACTACTTTATTACTTCAGAAGTTCTGACAAATTTGCAGAAGTTCAGGAAAAAAAAAAGGCAACAGAAGTGACACAAGGGAACAGAAAGCACTAAATTACAAGTGGCAAGTAAGAAAGTAAAGTACTTATAAAGTAGGTGAGCAAGAAACTGATCGTTGTAGTATATAGCGGGTGTGAGTTAAAACAGTGGCTTTCCAAATACCACTTTTGAACCCTGGGTACTCTATGGACTATACGTAGTCTGTAAAAGACGGTTAAAAATCACTGATGTATTTTATAAAGCAAAGTATGTGTGTGGAATCTCTAAGGGGATCTGCGTCTCCACCAGAAAACATTCAGAAGAGCACAAATGAAAAAGACTGAAAACCACTTATCTAACAGATCTTCTTCCAACTATATAGTCTTCTTAATGGTGCTGGCGTACCACAAAAATGTATTTCATGACTAATCTGATCACAATAGAATTAATAAAACAATGGTATAAGCTGACTGTGCATATATTCCCACTAAACAAACTTCATGCTGCATCAACATGTGTTTGCACTACATCTACATAGCCGTATGCCGCTACAAGGACTTAAGGGTAACTGATGCTAAATGGATTGTATACATAGCGATAATCATATTGATGCTTTTAGTATTTAAGAACTTTTAAAGAAAAATTCTTCTCTGCTAACCACAGGCTAGTTGAAAGCCATAAATTAATGAGCTTGTTCCAGTAACTATTTTTTTAATTGTGGGATAACATACCATACTTCTCTTTCACACAGTTCTTCGTTTTTATTTGGCTGACTGCCTTGCACTATGTAGACCATCAAAAGAACAGAACATATAACAGCCATAATGAAGATTACTAATGAAGGGTCTGAATGACAGATGGGGTTTTTTTTGAATTGTCAGTACACTCTAAGTAATCAGTTCCAACCAAATAATTTTATTTTATGAACTGAAGGTTCAGAGAACTTTAAGGACATATGAGAAGCTGAGAGGCAGGACATGCAATGTGATGAAGAACTAGATCTCAAAAGAGACAATTTATTATTTCTCTTTGTTACAGAAAACTGAGGGCTCTCCAATTAATTTCTGCTTTGTTTCTGTAAGCGACCCTGCTGCATAGGTTCTTCCACAATCACAGACACCAATTCCACTAGGAAAGCTGAATCAAAAGGACACCCTGTGATCAAGTCGTTGCTAATAAGATAGTTAAAAGCACGCACCACATTTTCATAAGACTTGGGAATGTTTGAGGTTGGTTTGACTGGTAAGTTATGCCTAACCTTACATTTTGGCTAGAAGTTACAAGTCAAGATAAGCAGCTTGTTCCATCATGAGCTAGTATATTTCTGACACTCACTGACACACTATCTATATCAAACTTTCAACAGCATACCACCAAACATACCATTAGTGTCATCAGACTCCTCCTCATCTTTGGACTTCCTCTTAGAAGAGGGTCTATGCCTGAGTGTGTCTGGTGGGGCTAAGTGCCGAAAGTATCCACTGGGCAAAAGTTCATTCTCCTCCTCTTCGTCCTCCTCCTCCTCTTCCTCCTCCTCAATCTCAAATGTAGGCTCTAATCTGGGCATTGGTCGTTCAGAGTCCGAGTCCTCAAATGGTTCATCCAGCACTTCTGTGGTCTCTGAGATTGTTTCAGTGACAACGCTGCTGTTGTGGTGCTTACGCTTGCGGACTCGCCTCTTCCGATGAAGAATTGGTTTCTGAAAGTGGAAGGTGGGAGAAGATAAGACATTTTATCACGTGCAATAGAAATAAAACACTGATAAACAGAAAACATGAACAGCAGAGTTCAACAGTCCCAGTGGGACTAAAGGACTCCCTTCTGGAATACAGACTTCACTAGAAATACTGACTGGCACCTGCCTTCAGTTAGACAGATGTCAAATACAATGCAAGATGACCAACTTCCATGAAGACTGCTAGATTGACGTTTGTGTAATAGTACAAACCATTTACAGAGCTGAAGCTAACAGCCCATCCATAACAGCTGAAAGTTCAGAGACGCTACAACATAGATGTGAATAGTTTAGAATAAGCTGCAAAGATGATATAGAAGAGAGCTTTTTAGTGCAGCATCCCACGAAGAGAGGATTTTCTTGGTCATGTTAGCAGAACTCACATCTCTGTGGCAAATCATTCCAAAGATTTTATGCTGTGATTTTAGTTGTTTAGATAGCATTTGTGTTTTGCAAGTTTCTTTTAAAAGTAGGGCCATATCTGTTTCTATTTTGCATGACTGAGTAAATCTTTAATAACCAAGGTGGAAAAATCAGAAGTACAAGGCAGAAGTTAGAGTTAAAAGAAAACCCCTACCTCTGATTCAACAAAAACCACCACTACAAAAAAGGTAGCAGAAAGCACCCTCCAGACAGAGTTCTGGAACACTGAGCAGGTGCTACCTGTATGCTTAATACATACCTCATGTATTACCAATTGCACAGTCCTTCAGAAAGCACCAACATACTGACAAAATAGAGTGCATGATATAGTCAGAGACAACAAGAAATAAGGCACACACCTTTCGTTTTAATGTTGGCTTGGTGAGAACAGGTGGAGAGCTTGATCGAGGACTCACAGGCTCATCATCTTCCTCTTCACTGCTCTCACTGAAACACCTCAGAAGTGCCCTATCACTATCACTGTAGCGGCGGGGTAATCTGTCACAGTCCTCTGGGAATCTACATTTCAGTGGCTCCGTGTTCTTTTTCAACTGCCCTCTCCACCTTTCCATACCTTCACTGTATCGCCGACGGGGAATTGCAGATTTTTCACCTTTGCCATACTGTCCCTGGGAAACTGCAGATTTTTCCTCATCTTCAGCATATCGGCCTCTTGGGGCTGGAGACTTCTCCTCACATTCATCACATCTTCCTTGCAAGGCCGCTGACTTCTCCTCACAGTCACTGCACCGGCCTCGTGAGGCTGCTGATTTCTCCTCACATTCACTGCATCGCCCACTGGGAACTGCTGTTTTGTCCTCAATGGGCAATACTGGCTCCTTCTCACAAAATGGCTCCCGAAGTTTTTTGCCCTTGCGGTTCCATCGACCTCTTCGTGATGGCTGACTGTTTGCTGGAAGACTATCCAGGGGAAAAATGTGCTTGTTTGGCCGTGCAGAATTGGCTGGAGCAACAATGTCTGGCTTTTTTTCACTCTCCGTAGGTGAGTAAGGCTCTTGCTCCTTCTTCTCCCATGACACAGATTTTACCATCTGATTTAAATACAAACAAATAGATTTTACACTTCCAATTTAAGCATGCACGTCTATCTGGCATTCAATTCCACAAAACCTTTTGAGCAAGAAGTCAGAAAAGTTTAACAAGAATGACTTCTGGGAATCTGAGAAGAAAAGAATTGACCTTTATGAGATTCTAATAGTGCTAACTGCTACTCCTTTCCTCCCAGGTGATAATGTACCTCAGTTAGCTTCCCAACAAGTGACTTCAGTCAGCAGCAGCCATCCAGTGGCCTGCTGGAATGCAAACATCATCTTCCTACCTTCAAACACAGTATTTGTGTAATTTTCAAGAAAAAAGTGAGACAAACTTGAAGGCATTTTTGCATTAAAATGCACAATTAGTTTAACGTAAACACAGTAACAGCACATTAATTTGCCTCTTAGTATTCTAGTCAGTATTCATCACCTGATGTGAGAATGCGACCCTTCAAGGACAGCAGCCTAGATTTCAGAAGCCTTCGCTGCTCTGTGGGCAATAATTCTAAAGCTATTAGTGGTTTTGCAAAAGTACACAGCAAAAGCTTTTGGTGACAAACATTAGAAGTTTTTGTTGCTTCATTTCCATTTATGCTATTTGTCACTTACAGAAATACTGGGTCCTTCAAACCCAAATCCACGTCAAAAATTTGATGACAGATCAGGTTGCTTGAGAGTGGGAGGCAGGTTTTTTGTTTGGTTTGAGTTTTTTGTTGTTGTTGTTTTTTTCAGCACCACCCCCCCCCACCCCAAAACATACTGCAAAAATCAAGGGCAGAAAGAGCCTTTTTATTCTTTTCAGAGACAGTCTTTAACCTTTCTCTAGGCTATACCCTCAATGTTTCCCTATTTTTAGTTTCTAATCTGAAAATATAAAGATACATAAACTAATCATGACTGCATTCCTTTTTACGATTATGCCAAATGCCCAAGCTTGGCATTTGAAATCTTGTTAGCATTGCCTGCAAAAGCACCGAGTGTAGACTGTATGCCACACAAAAGTAACGGATTCACTCTTACACTGGTCTCTGGATCCTTTTCTTTCTGCTGTTGTTGCTCTTCATTTTCCCCATCCTCTGTCTCCTCTTCTTCATCTTCAGAGACAACTGAGTTGGAAACTATAACAGGTGTCCAACGCAGACATTCTGCATCCACATCTATAGGTCGGACATTAGTTCTAAGCTTTGCCATATGTTCCTGGATAAGTTTCTCCCGACGAATGATCACAAACCTAAACAGTAATAATACTCTGATCAACAACAGGCTATATACATACTGTACATGTTGTCATGTGAAACAGATATAAGATATTACAGAAAAATCTGTGTACTCTCAATCAGTGCTGCCATGAATAACTTCAGAGAGGACAGAAAAGTCATTAAAATTGTACAATTTGCAGTACCATCAGACTACCAGAGAAAGCATCTCAAAACTGAGAAAAAGCTGTTAAATTCTTTCCACTTCTTGTTAATTGGTGAAGCCATTGTCCTTCCATGGGTAATGTTCAGCTGCAGAGTATCACTTTTATTATGTGTTAAATGGACAAGGGGTATGCCATTTGGGGAGCAGGCAACACAAGGTGAAAGATACCGAATGCTAATAAAAGGACTGCTTAAAAAAGTTACAGTCCCACTACCAGAGTGGATTTTATTCAGGGGGCTGGGAATAATATCACTGATTAAAGTATACTGTGAAACAAGGACATAAAACTGTTCTCAAATAACTTCCAAGTTTTCCAAATAAGTTCCAGGTTTAACACAAAACACAACAGAATACAACCGCACTCCCCAAACTGCTATGTTCTAAATCAAGAATAATTCCCAGTATTTCACTTGACTTGTACACTCAGCTGGGCACGCAGACTAACTCTATTCTATATTCACATACCTCATTTCTCCCAGTGATCTACCCCACTGTTCAAGCATCCCACGTTAATCCACACAGTTAATAGCATCTTTGAGGCCCAGAGAAAAGGGGGGAGACAACTGTCTGCTCAGTGACTGGAAAATGAAACAGATTTCCCTCTAGAGAAGGGAAGTTGCTGTTCTTTGTTCTGTTTTGTGAGTATGTTAGCCTGATTATGCTGAGGGACCCCAAGAGAACATGGCCAAGAGACCAGCTTGCTTTCTCTCACAGCTGCAAATTACTTAGAAGTTCCACAGATGCAGGGCTACACAGCTGGAAATCTGAACCAGCTTTGGCACTGAACAGTTCTTGCATTGCACATGAGCATCATAAATCTCTACAGCCAGTATGTGGACATTGAAGTCTTAAGTAAAATCAAGCTTATTAGATGTAACTTGTCTCCAAACACCATTAAATTTCATTCAAATACATCTGAAGCTATTTGGAAATACAACAGGACTCCTGTACTCACTGATCACTACGGAAGTCAAGCATTCGTAGGTGATGTAGAGTGGAAGTGATATCTTGAGGGCAGATTCCAGTCAGCTTACTCAATTTCTTGATGCTTAATTGCTTGTCACGTTGATGATAAAGGCACTCCAATATTACACTTTTCCAGTAAGCCATATATGAGAGGCGCCCAAGGTCTGACAGAGGCTTCTCTGGTGATCCTGCTTGACCCTCACGCTTTGAAAGCAAATAGCCTAAAGA
Organism: Elanoides forficatus; assembly: GCA_025311575.1. Classification (NCBI taxonomy): domain Eukaryota; kingdom Metazoa; phylum Chordata; class Aves; order Accipitriformes; family Accipitridae; genus Elanoides; species Elanoides forficatus. Next base: position 14,346,673 of record JAOBAS010000047.1, on the reverse strand, counting down.
TATACATGAAAAAAATTTAAAAAAATTAGCATGTATACCTTTTGTTTCCACTCCAACTTCTACAAAGGCATTTTTCCAGAAAGTAGCTGAAAGCTGCCTATAAGATTTAGATTATAATTTTGAAGGATACACTGAGTGGTCTGGCTGAGTTTTTTTTTTTTTTTTTTTTTTTTTTCTGTTGTTTAAACTCCTGTTATTCAATGATAAGAGTATGAGATTTCTAAACTACACTGCCATCAGACATTGGCTATGGGCAATGCCACGAGATGGCAGCAGTCGCCTACCTAGAAACTATACTATGCCCGAAGTACACAATCAGCTGAGTGTCTTCCAACTACAATAGCAATTCTGAAGATGACACAGTGAAAACATATTTTAGGCATTTAAGACTAACAGGGCAAACAACTTTATTGAAAATTCTCTACTGTCAAACTTCAGGGCCATACTGGAGAGTACTAAGCTCTATCTGCAGAGACTTAATTAATTTAAGACTATGACACACTGCACAGGTTCAATACAGACCAAGAGGTTATATTCTCCCCAGTATGACAAAGTGGGGAGGGGGGAACTAGCTGACAAATGTGTCTTCTCACTGCTGCTCTAATATAGCCCAAATTTGTTGATTTCTCAAGATACACCATTAAGTTCCTTTGTTTCACCAATATTTTCCGAAGAACAACTTATCTACACAAGGATATTTACCAGCAAAAGCATTCTAATATAATTATACCAGTAGGGTTTTTTTCCTCTGGACATTAACTCTAAAATTAGCATGTCCACAGGGAAGGCTATATTAGATTGCACTCAGCATAATAAGAGAGATATAATTACAGTAGCAAGTTGCCCCACGAACTTGCTGAGATCCATGTATGAATCTGAGAATTGTTTGAATATTCAGAGCCTAAGTATGTCTGGTTTTGTTGCTCTCAAAGCTAAATTAAAACATAACTATGACTACCATCTGCTTAAGACACTCGTTCACTTAATCAAGCTGCTGAAGGTTTCAACAGACCATGTAGTTTCAGGGTTGGCTTTCTGTAGAAAGAACTATGTGCACAAGGTAAGCTTCTGCTAAAAACACTATACTGACACATGCCTATAGTTTCTACTGTTAAGTTGCTTACACACGAAACATGAGGATTAGGGGAAAAATGATCAATTTGTCTTTAGAATTGAAGCCTTCCAACAATAAGAGTAAACTGTGAAGTTCAGATGATTTTGTGAGCTTTAGAATCCTTTGTCCCGAGATGTTTTTTAATTTGAAAAATATCCTCAAGTTAAGCCTTTCTTTAAAATATGAAAAGACAAAGACTAAAAAAGTGAAGAAAAAGTTCCTTACTGAAGTCAATTAGGAACCTGCCATAGCCCTTACGCTGGTATTGTGGAAGAATCATTATACAGGAAACATTGTACTTCTGTTGGCAGTGTTTCTCCTGTTGGAAAAAAAGCAGCATATTAAAAGAAAAAAAAAAAAGACCAGTGAGAAATAGTAGAAGTTGTTCTGTACAAGGCCCTAATAACTTCTATAGCAAAAACTGAGACAGAAAGCGACAATCAAAGTTTCTTGGGAACAATGTACATGAGCCAAGGAAAGACTTTAAAAAAAGAGAATAATATTAAAACTATTACCATCCTTTCAGTTCAGAAAAAAAAAAAAAAGAATGAAACCTTGACATAACTACCACCTTCTGCTTAGATACAATAAAGAACATGGACAGCATAGAACATAAAGTTCAAAGTACAAATCTGAAGGCAGCTAAATTCACTGGAAAAGATTGCAGTATTCCAGTGAATCTTTGAATGCTATAATCACAACATACTAAACTCCAATCTCAAATCTGCTGTCCTGAAGACTGAAAGAAAAACCTTCAATTAAAGCTATTTAAAAATAAGTAAACTATTACTTATTTAGTAATCTAATTTAGTAATTCTTAAGAAAGGCTTATCTGAAATCTTGACCCTGTTCCGTCAAAAAAAATAAAAGGTTTGAAATGAGGCGCAAAATTGCCAAACTTGTTTGGAACACTATTTACAGAAGGAAAGATGAGATAGAACTACTTGGTAACAATACTTATCTCACAAACAGTACTACCCATCACCACCAAGAGTAGGAAATAATTTGAAGAGGTGGGAGTTTTTTAGCTACTACCTGCAGTACAAGTTCCTTAGAGAATATATGCTATTCAACATCATGAGGAAAGTTGGTTTTAATAGTTGGTGGCCTCCAAAAGTAACATAAATAAAATGCGGTTGCAACAGAAGTCTATACCTATATTGCATAATGTATTAGGTAAAATGCAAGGGCCCAAATTACAACAATTTAAAGACTCTGAAGCAGCATTTCTCACCATAACAAATGCAGTTCCAAGTCTGAAGTACTCAAATACTTGCCTTGGAAAAGTAGCCAACAAGGTGACAGCCCTTGACATCATTCTGCGTCAGCACATAGAAAAGAAATGGCTCCACATCGTAATAGAGAGTCTTATGGTCCAGGAAGAGTTTGGCTAACAAGCACAAATTCTGGCAGTAGATAGTGCTAACATTGCCATCAACCTTAGAGAAATGAGGAAAAGTTTTGTCACTCCATTTGCTGTCATGCAAGGACATGCTTCATCTGGGTATCCCTGTATTTTTGAAATGTCTAACATGAGAGGAAGACTTCTCTGTCACAGGTAGTGTCTCAAAGGATTTAAAACTTCCACAGCATAAAGGCCATGGCCAAGTCACTATTACATTCATTAGCTTGAGAGAACTTAAAATTCATTTTCCTAAAATGAAAAAGCATTTTTACAAAGCAAGCCTTCTCATATGTTTTATAGATGAATAATGTATACATGAGGTCAGTTCCCACTGCTTGCTTGTAGTTCTTCACTCTTAGCAACTGGATGCTTCAAGAATGAAGATCTTTAGGGCTATGGAAAACTTATCACACGATTGGGTGCTGAAGACCCTATTTCATAGATAAAAGTGAGTGGCTTAGTTTTCTAACTTACCTCAAAGACTGAAATGTTGTTTTTTCTGTAAATTTCATTGGCTGGAGGATGAAACCAGCCACATTTTTTCATATGCTGTTGGAGAATAGTTCTACTTTTCATATACTTTAGACAGAATTCACAAAGGTACAACTTGGGTAGCCTGTAAGCAAAGATAAAGAAAGATCACAGACTGAAGATACAGACTTTTGTACAAACTTCCTCACTCGTGCAGAAAGAGGACTTGAAAACAAACCCAGTATATACTGACCTTCTGTATGTGCTAATCAGGCCAAAACCACCTTACCATACTTAAAGTCACAGCACTTACTTATTCTATAATGAATGCATATTAAAAAAATGTACTTAATGCCCTGCATAATTACTTTTACATTATGTCAGAAGAAATACATGCATCGATTAAAATCCTAGAAAAAAATAACACCNNNNCCCCACAGTTTTGCACTACTGACACTAGGATGGATTAGATAAATAGTTCCTATTCTCTCCCTTCCCTCCTTGTAACAAGACAGCTGTAGGTACCCCTAAGCAATGGGTCACAACACCATCTGTTTGCTTTAATACCATTTCACATACTATGTTGACATGAACAAATTGAATGCAAGTGTCCCGATATTGTTGTGATTTAACTCCATTTACATACTCTAGCTTTGGCAGTGATGCTATTCTCAGTTACATTCTATGCCTTTAGTACAGCTAGAATAATTCCTCTTGACAGACAACATGCTCTTATTAAATGATAAAGAGTTTTATTTAATTTTCTCTCTCTAGCTATGGCCCTTAGAAGTTTTTCCTGTTTCTGAATCAAGTTAAAAGTTCAGAGAGTTTGCAGTTTAGAGAGTTTGCAAAGTTCTTAAGCAAAAGAACATCAAAACAACTATACGTGCATCACAGCAGAACAATCTCTCAGATGCCAAAACGTGTAACATTAAACATTTCTTCTTTAGCTGTGTTGAACTACATACAGCATACAAATAATACATCAAAGTAAGTCCTGTGAAATTTCTATTTATTTTTCTCTTTCAACTCCCATAGATAGCATACAGCCATTTCTAATACAATCATTTAATAGACAGTTAACATCCTATTCCCTAAACAAATTTATTATTTTTTCATCATGAGGAGTGCTGCAGTTGATTCGCTGGAGGGAAGGGATGGCATCCAGAGGGACCTTGACAGGCTGGAAGAGTGGGCCCAAGCGAACCTCATGAAGTTCAAGAATGCAAAGTGTAAGGTCCTGCAGCTGGGTCGGGGCAATCCCCAGTATCAGTACAGACTGAGGGATGAATGGATTGAGAGCAGCCCTGCGGAGAAGGACCTGGATGTACCGGTGGATAAAAAACTGGACATGAGCCAGCAATGTTTGCTTGCAGCCCAGACAGACAATCATATCCTGGGCTGCATCCAGAAAAGTGTGGCCAGCAGGTTGAGGGAGGTGATTCTTCCCCTCTACTCCACTCTTGTGAGACCCCACCTGGAGTACTACATCCAGCTCTGGGGTCCTCAGTACAAGACATGGACCTGTTAGGATGAGTCCAGAGGATAGCCACAAAAATGATCCAAGGGCTGAAACACCTCTTCTACGAGGAAAGGCTGAGAGAGTTGGGGTTGCTCAGCCTGGAGAAGAGAAGGTTCCAGGGAGACCTTACTGCGGCCTTTCAATACATAAAAGGGGGCTCATAAGAAAGACGAAGAGGCTTTTTACCAGGGCCTGTAGTGATGGGACAAGGGGCAATGGTTTTAAACTGAAAGACGGTAGATTTAGATTGGACAGAAGGAAGACATTTTTTACAATAAGGGTGGTCAGACACCGGGAACAGGCTGCCCAGAGAAATTGCAGATGTCCCATGATTGGAAGTGGTCCAAAGTCAGGCTGGATGGGGTTATGAGCAACCTCATCTAGTGGAAGATGTCCCTGCCCATGGCAGGAGGGTTGGACTACATAGTCTTTAAAAGTCAATTCCAACCCAAACCATTCTGTGATACCACACATAAAGAACCAATGTACTCTGAGTCAGACACTCTAATCACTTACATGCTTAATAGCAGCCCAGTACCAGGTCATTTAGCTGAGGCTGCTCCCTCCTCAGAGCGTGGAATATGTCAGTTCTTTGGGAATCCATCTAATCATATATTCCTGTGGCAGTTCGAGTGCTCACAGCATATGAAGGTTGTTGCAGAGAGCTTATCAACTTTTTGACTCAGCCTAAAAAGACCTTAAGACATCTATTAACTACCATGAAAAGTATCTCGATTATGTGTACTTTGTTTCTGTCCTATATTCAGATAGAATCTTATTAAGATTTCTATGCCTGCTGGAGCACAGTTTTCCCATAAACACTGAAGCAGAACAAAGGAGAAGAATGTTCCGTCATACCTCGAGTATTCCTGTGGATATGGGGAGGAGTACCAGGTCTGGATTTCATACTTGCCAAATTCAATGACAGAAGGGCATCGGACTTGTGGATCAGGAGGCCCAGTCACCCCTACTTTCTATGCAAGGGGAAAAAAAAGTTTTCGTGAATTTACAGAGTGAAAGACTTCTAAGCAGAAATAAATTTAAACATTCTTAGCTACACAATCCATCCTACGTGGAAATCACAGAGAAATAGGAAGATGCAGACGTCGCTTTCTGACACTAAAAACCAGTACAAGTCACGCTTCAAGCAAGCATGTGATTCACAAAAAGGAAGAATTAGTAAGCAGTCATACCACATACCTCCACTGCCTTTCACACTGTTGTATGTCGTAGTTTTAAATTCAAAAATTTAATACAATCTTTTTCACTCCTGTTGCTATTTCCTTTCTTGTTATTTCAACAGCGAAGAACAGAAACACATAAACTGCTCCTGAGGTTAAGATCTAGAATATTCAAGTATCTAACAGAACACATCAGTGTCTTCCCAGCTCTGAGACTATATGTACCACTGCGAATATAGTATCTACCAAAACAATATTCAGGGTATGGCTAGCTGCTTATCATCATGAGTGCAGAAGACTGAAAGAAAAACCTCAAATTATTTATTAGAAGAAAAAAAAAAAAGAAAGAAAATATAGTATTTTTAAATTACTTATACAACCTTTATTACCCCGTCTCTCTGATAGTAACTGTATATTTTATGGGAACTAAAAATAAGAGAAAACTAAATGTTCTGCTTTCAAAGAAAACAAATGTTTTGTCAATTCATGAAGACTTTCTCTCAAAAGACTGTCACTCACACAATTAACAATCCAAATATTCCCACTGGCCTTGCATTATCATATGAACCACCTGGACTGCAAAGCTATTAATAAAGAGACCATGTTTCATGCAAGAGGTCAGAAACTAATATGAAGAGTAACAGTGAATTACCTATATGCAAATTTATGCTAGCAGAATGAAACAACTATACCCAAGACAATGGTTTAGGGTTTGAAAGGCTAACATTCAAAATTAACATTTTTCTAAGTTTCCTAAGTGGGACTGGTGTAGGCAGAAGTCACCTCAGAATCTAGTCCTATGCATACACGTTAAGAAGCTCTGTCTAGATGAAAAAGGACAGTAATCTTCTATGAAAATATTTAATCCAAGAGCTTCGAATGGAGCCATCAGTAACTGATTCATGTTTCCTTCTATTCTTACTCAGAAGATGAACAGAATATTTCAGCAGTCAGCCAAATAATGTCTTAGAGCTTACTACCTGCATGAGATCCAACCACTTAATTATTTTTTTTTCCCATCAGTTTACAGATTTATTCCTTAGGGTTCTCCTTTCATCTTAGGCTACTTACTAGGACAGAAACTAGAAAAGAGAGTCAATTTATCTTACTTCAACTCAAAAGCCAGATTTAGCAAGAACAAACTTCCTAGTATTTAAGAAAAAGAATTAAGACAATACTACTAAATAAGCACAGTCTTGGGTGCTAAAAGCTTTTGCTATTTGTGAGGATTCCATGAGGAAAGGAAAGCACAAGCTCTGCATTTTTGGTAACCGATACAAGGTTGCGCGCAACACAAGAATTTCTCTCCTTGGCAGAACAAACCACCAAAAGAGCAGTTTATGAAGGTAGCTCTTTATACCTATGATCATCTCTAGTTAAGCACTTCCTGTGCTGTAGTTTCAAAGGAATCCCTATTATTGCCCAGTACAACAGGTCAATAACAAACAGAATTATCACAGGCATCAGACAAGTCTTAAGGAAAACAGAGTAACATGCTCCTGCGATGAGTCCTGCACCTGGGCCTTCCTTTCAGCAACAAACCCCTCTTCCAAATGAATGCCCAACACAAATGCAGAGACCCACCTCCCATACACCTGTTTACACATTACAGTCATTAGAAGAAACCCTTCAATAGCAGACTACTGCTTCAGCCTCTATGCTAGCTGCAGATAGCTCTGAATGACTTCTTGAACATTTAACATGCAGTATCTTTTCCTCAGCTCACTCAAAAGCCTTTGATACGTCACTCTGTATTTCTATTTTCTTTGGTGAGGCAGTTAGCTCAGTGTACACGCATAAGGTCCCCGTATCAGCTGCATCACAACTCTGGTCAACCCCTTCCTCACCAAAACCAACTAACTACCTTAAAGTATTTAATCCACAACAAACATTTTCCCCACACAGGGAAGGGGGAAATGTCTCCAAAATTTGCTCCTTTTTCTAAGCAGATGTTTGGAGATTAATATTTTCCCTATTCTGGGTATATTTCCACAGATTTCATTTCATATCTTCAGTTATTTTTCTAAAACATAATTATAGTCACAAGCCGTAGTCTCATGTGCGATTTGCTCAAGGATGCACACACTGAGTTTTGTTAAAATCAATCCTGTAACAAAGTTTGAAATAAGCAGTGTTATACAGTAGTGTTGTATTTGCACCTTGATAAAAGAGTTAACCGCACTTCATCTTAGTCTGCTTTATCACACACAGTGCAGTTCAGTCTTATCACAATTCATTGTTCATTAACTCTTTTGGTACAGAGACTATATTTAGTATAGTAGAATTAAACCAGGCTATGACAGAATCATTCGTAAATAAACAGAAGTCAAATACCTGGAGAAGTTAAAAAGGACAGTTATACTTAGTGAAGCACTGTTCAGGGAAGTCACTGCATAAATTCAATTGATACCTTTGGCTTCAGAAGGAGTTAAGTCATAAGATCATTCAAGTTATTAAAATGTACAGGTAGATACACACACATTACACACAGGTATATCTGCACATACATGTGCATACAGACACACGGTAATGCCCTATCTTGTTCCATAAGGAGTTAAAATATCTAGAAAAAGAATGTTTTAGTTAGCCAGAGGCCCTATGTAACCCATGCTGCTAGCAAGGAGTCCCATATTTTACTGTTTTAACAGTTCACATGTTTTACCAGCTATTTAAAGCCACAGCTCTCACAGCTTTTTAGACGCCCACCTTAACCTCTTACGCTCTCTTTAATATTATCCCTCAGCTCTCTTGAGGCCAGTTCCCCATTACCCTCAAGCAGAAGAAACCAAGCACATTAGCTTATATGACAGACTGACTCATCTGGAGTCTGTATTTCTTCTTGTTGTTTGTTGTTGGGTTGGGGTGGGTTTTTTGTGTTCATTTAAATTTCTTTTACAGATTTGGTACTTACTGCCAGACATGGAAAATTTAACTTTACCTGCAGTGCTTGTTCCTGAATATCTCTAAACAACTCCATGTCTTTTTCAGTTAAGACATCCTGGCTCCCAAAAAAACGCTCCTCATTTTCCTGTTTTCCATCCCAGCCATCCTGATTGTCTGTAAGTGAGAGAGAAAATTGCCTTCACCTACACTTACAAAGGAGTACTTGCTTTTTAGTGCAGTGACAAACATCATCTGGCTGTATTCAGACACCATGTCAAGTTTTTTTGATGGGATTTTCTATTTAGATTTGGGACCACAGCGGAAGAACCAGTTCTGGATTTGTGACCATGTAAGAAGTATTGTCATATATTAACCAGGTCCAAAACTCATCACTTAGACATTCATAGTATCACAAAGGCATCTGTAACAATGAGATAGTTTTGGATAAATGGCATACCACTATTACTGTTTCTCACAAACAAGGATCACAACTATTTAAATGCCATATCCAGTGCAACCAACACCATGACACTTACGTTCATCACCCAAGAAACACCCCTTCCACAAAAAAAAAGCAAATAAAACCCACAAGACACTTCACCTCACCCCCAAAGCATTAAGATACATTATTGTTCTTCCAGCACCAGCCAGGCTAATGCAGACAACTATTCTAAAGCTATAAACCTTGTATGTTATTGTGGAATATTTCCCATGGCTTGCTTAGGAACAATTCAAGCTATGAAACTATTCAACAAGACTGGAAAGATCTGAAGTCAGAGACTGAAGCAAGGTCCAGTCATAGATTAATGTCTTAAGCAAGAAAAGAAAACAAGGAAAGCAGAACTGCGTTCAAAAGAAGGGATGCTCTCCAGCAAGAAGGTGGCCAAACTGCAGGAAGCAGGCTCCTCTATGGCTGAGAAAATTAAGAAACATTTGCACACAAGCGTATATCATAGATCGGAAACTCATGGGTCTGTCAGGCTGGTTTTAATTATGTTTCCCATTTCATACTTCTACCTTGCTGTTCTTAATTTTCATTAACCATTCCCTACATTACTTCTTTCAAATGTGACATTATGTAGCACATTTCCTAGGGCTATCTGCAAGCCCCTCATTACCAAAGGGCATTTTACCTCACAGTAATCATTTAACCCCTCATCACACCTTGCCATCATGCATAAAGAGGCAAGGGTCTCTAGAATCGCTGCCTTTTTCCAACTGGTATTCCACCTCAGTGCACCAAAGTTAACTGCATTTGAGTGTTAACTTTCAGCTCAAAGTTTCCAGTCTCTAACAATTCTAGTCACTTCAACATCCTAGCCTTTGAACTTTTTCTTGGTGTACAGGATACTTACATTGGCAGGGTGAAAAATCTTTACCTGTGGGCCATTCTGAAGTGCTAGATTTCCTGGTACCCTTTTTCCTGATCCTGTACTGCTGAGAATAGTCTACCACTTCCCCTCGAGCTTTTCGTCCATCAGGGGAGGGAGTGAAGAATTTAGTAAGGCCATCTATAAGCCCTTTGGTTTTCTTGTTAAACTTCAAGGTGGTGCTGCCATCTCTGCAGAAGTCCAAGACGTCTGTCTGCTCCAGGTACCCTTCTGATGATGCTGACTGGCTGGACAGAGCGATCTTACGCTTCCGACCCCGACCAGGGCCAGTTCGAACTTTGCTGAAAGGGCCTTTTGATCTAAAGAATGAGAAGGGGAAAGATACGGTGACTTGACTTGGTAAGGTGGTTTGTTTTGGGTTAAAAAGTGGACTATCACCTTCCCTACTTATTTATCAATCACACGGAAGCTAAACATGAACTGAAGAAGTTAATCATAAAGGAGTAGTCAAGAGCCTGTGTACCCTAGAGGAGCCAGGATTCTAAACATCTCAGTAGAAGTACTGTACTATTTTCCTCCACACTGAACATTACGTGCAATTAATTTGAGTTTAAACAATAGATTTTCACCAAATTTAATACAAAATTAAATTTTAAAATCAGTAGCCAGAATGAATACATTGCATGGAAGGTTTCAATTTATGCAGTCATTAAACATTTACATTTGTCATTTGTCAAATTTTCGTACTGATAGGAAATTGTCATAAGAACTACACAGAAAGTTAATGCATGCAGGACGCGCACATTAGCTAAGGAACCTATACCACTGATGGTCATCTTAGCAGAAAACAGCATTGCTCTCTGAACCAGCTGCTATCTTTCAGGCAGGAAATTTTAAAACTCTATTGAGACAACTGAGTATTTAACACTTTTCAGAGGGATCGCCCTAGACCTGACTGCTGTTTCAGGAAGCTGACTGTTTTTAGCTACAATCTTTGCAGCTACAGAGGATAGAAGTAGCCTGCTTTTTCCTAAGATGACAAACTAAGCATCTGTGCATAATTCTGTGGATATATTTTGCAAGTGAAATGATGGAACAAAGGCAAAAAAATCATGAATAAATCATGAAATAAAAAGAGACAAAACAGCAACAGCAGATAAGATAGCTTTCCTTTTGTCCCTCTGAATTATACCAGGAGTCCCTTTAAGCAAAGGTACCACACAGACTGAAAAAAAAAAAAATAGGATGTTTAAGAGACATTCCCTTTACGTTTTTGTAAGCATTAAATTTAGTAAAGTTTTTTTCAGAACATCCTTTGGCGCTATTGGTTAGAATCAAGTGGCAGTTCAACTTTTTTTTTTTTTAAGCTGACCTGATGCCCAAAACAGAAGTTCTTGTGACATGCTCCTTCATTGTTTGTTCCCCTGCACAGTCAATAGCGCTGCGCCACAACAAGCACTGCACAGCAACCTTAAATCAAGGAAATTGCTCTGGCCGAACAGTTATCCAAAGAATTCCCGCCCACCCAAATCCAATTCCCTGATGACTGGCTGCCGCATGACAAGGCCACACAATCTGTCCCAGCACAAGAGAGTGCTCCACAAATGCAGAAGCATGTGGAAGGGAAGCAGAAAGGGGCCAAATATTTTCTGGCAGCAGTGTCAGATTAAATATACGTCAAACACCAACCTCACATGGTTTATTGTAGATGACTTAGTTTCTCTAAAAACCAGAAAGGGTTCTTGAGAAATGCAAAATGGAACAATTATGCTGGAAGAAGCAGCCATCCAGCAAAATAGACTTGACATGAACAGCAAAATTCATCTATGAATGTAAGGAACAGTTCAAAACTAAATAGCAAGTTATTACAAAGAGTCAAAAATCTGGGCAAAAAGCAGCACTGAGATTACTTCTAGTCTTTCACAGCACTCTTCAGAAATTCTGTATTAAACAATAATGAAAAGCTCTTCACTATAAAAGAAATCTTCTCACAGAGTAGACCAGACACTTCAGAAATACCCACTGCCCTATACAATCTCACACCTTACTCCCCCTTATAGAGAGACTTACGTTGTATTTTGACTCTTTAACCTGTTTTTGGGACGTCCTATCGGGTTAGCATAACGTCGTTTTATCTGTGCTGCCTTCTTGTGTAGAAGTTTTCTTCCTTTCTTCCGTGGCCGACATATTTGACATATCCACATACCTATAAGACACAAGTCCCCATCACTGAATGCAAGGGACATCTAACAGTGGACAGAAAGAAGAATTACAGGCCCCAGGTCTCCTGACAGAAAGGGTAGGAACAGTACCAAAGGCCCCAGTCATCACATATACATGTTAGAAAAATTATGTGTACGTTCCAGCAATCTAAACTCAAGTCCAGTTAATTTTCACCCCCCTGCCCAATATACTTCCCACAACCATGCAGGAAGTCTCTTCAATTCGTAGCACATTATCAGAAAACCATAAAGAAGTAACACATTTAATTAACCCATATTCTGCTTGTGACTACACTACTTCCAACTATCTTCTACAGGAAAATTTTCTTCTAACTACCAAAGAAGAATATTCCACAGATAACCTGCTTTCTGAGAGAAAACAGAAGTTTGGTTGTACTCCGGGATTCTCTACTGTCCAAATGGATATCACTTCAAAAACTCAGAAGCCCATCTCTTTCTTTTGTACAAGGCTATTCATTCAAATGGAAGCTGATCATTTTAATCTGCAAGGATCACTTCTGTTCCCTCAAACCTCAAAGATTTTCTTGGAAACCCTTTACAGACAGTAATGTACAGGAAGCAGGAGACTGTGAAAAATCTGGATGTGAAGCTCTGACCCTTCTCTACTTTCTAATATCTGAAAAGCAATGCTGTAAAGAACAAATTAAATGTAGCTAAAAGAGGACCAAATATGCAGAGGCACCTTCTACCCACTGATCTCTTCCAACACCACCTTAAATTATCCTTTTCATCACAAAGTCCTCACCTTTTGGCATCCTGGTAAGAGGGGGGTCACAACACTCCATGTGAAAGCCACGGTCACATGAGTCACAAAATAGCATGTTATCCTGTTGAAGACAGATAAAGTTAATCTCTCTTTAGATGTGCATCAGCATCAAGCCTCCATTAATTTGTCACATTCTCAGAGAACGCGCACATAGTTTTCAACTACAGACATATCATGGTATTTTACAGGTCTCAGAAAGACTACCAGACTCAAACAAAAGCTGCAAATACTTGACTCTAGAATGATTTTATTTTGTAGCTTAACAGAACATCCACAAGACTGACATCCTCTTCATTCAGTCCATACTGCTCTGTACTCACAGCATTTTTGCCCTGATCTCGACAGGAACTGCATGTTTTGCACTCAATGCACTGCCATCGCAAGGCTTTCACTCGAACTGTCAACTCTGGAGAGAACTTCAAACAGGACGGATGACCTACAGAAAAAGGAGAAAATTATACCAGTAAAACTATTCCACTGCTGTTAATCCTCACAGAGAGATTACTTTATCAATTACATATTCCCATGCAGAATTTTGGTTATCCAGATACTCCTGTTTTCAGGTGCTTCTGTTCTTATCTACTTATAACACAAAACCAATACCCTAGGATAGCAAGTGGCAGGCCCACATACAAAAGAACACCAAGATAATTTTTCATAACTGAATTGAGAAACATGATAAAACTTGTCATCATTACCACATTTTTAAAGAAACCTCCAGGAGCCAAATGAACTATTTGTGTTAGGTTAACTTAACTGTCTCCCCTCCGGGAGCATGAGATTCAGCTAAACTAAGTGTATTATATGCCATAGATGCATACTCCTCATGCGTATGGGTCAGTGGCAGTCACTATACCAAGCTCTTCTGTCTCAAGTGGATGGGTTACTATTAGCAGCACTGTAAATGGTCACCTACCACTGTTGCCACAGTCAGCACAAGAGATGAGCTCTTCAGGTTTCTTCTCCCGATTTTGCTCTTTTGTACCAAGGCAGAAACTGCAGATTGGAATTGGTTCAGCAACCGGCTGTGAGGAAAAGAGACAATAAAAACACTGAGTATATCAAGGGAGGAAGTCATAATACACAAAATCACACAGACATTAATATCATGTGTAAACAGGATGTAATATACACCATGCCTCACAAATTTTAGTTGGTTCTTACCACACAATACCGCATTAACTGTAACCTGAATAGAACTACAAAGACAAGAGACATAATCCCAGGTACAAAGGAAAAGAGAATGGAATTCCAGGGCTAGGGGAAACTTGGAAAAACAAGCTGGGAAAGAAGGCTATAAATTAATACATAACTGAATACAAAGTTAGAGAGAGTTGGTGCCTTAATTTGTCCACAAATGAGTGAGCTATGACATGATGCAGTGGTGGAAAAAAGGCACAGATGACACCAGAACGCAGTAGTCTTAGCAATTCCCATCAGGTATCCAAAAAGCAGTAGTGCAATTGTCAAAAGCATTTGCAGTGCACTACCTGGACAACAACTGTACAACTATTAACATGGTTATGAAAAATTAAAATAAAATAAAATTCTCTTGCAAGAAATTATGCGAGTATGCTGTTTAGCACTCAAAAGCAGCAGATGAAAAGGTTTGCTCTCTCTGAAAAAGTTTGGGAGGGTTAAACATTATGTAGGGAAAAAGATGTATTTAAGATGAAGCACAACACTAGCAAAATAACCAATAGATATTAACTAACCAACAATACATTTGGCCTGGGACAAGCAGGAGGGTTTTAAACCAAAGGACTGACATTCTATAACATCTTCCTCAAAGAAGTAACAAGTGCAATAACTGATAAAGTGGCACTTGATCAACTAATGAGAGGGAAAGGAAAATCTTATGTCCAGTAACATTAAGTGCTGGATTTCATAATCCAGCAAATTCTTTCTAATCCAGTTCTGCATTTTCCAAGGCAAGTCGGTGATTTATAGTTTTCAGAGCAAAGATGTAAGCAAAATTTTATTTGAAAATACAGCAAATACATATGCTAAAATCACACTTAGAACACTGGAAACATGAAAAATGTCAGATTATGGTAAGTTTTGAGACACGTTCTTTGTATAGCTGTATCACGCTACAGTTAATGATTTCACACATACCTTTTTCAGAGTATATAATGCAGCTACATATGCACATACTGTAATTATTGTATGGAAGCACATACCAGAAGAACTTTGAGGAACCTTTACTCTGGCTAAGCCAAAGCAAAAGCTATATGGAGAATAGTTTCTTGCAGAAATCAGGTTGGTTTATGTTACAGTAATATAGAAACTGGAAGTGTCAAACTGTATCTTTACTCGGTGTACAGCTCCAGTATACTTACAGACTGAGGCATGTTCCTTAAAACATCCACTAGATGGAAACAATACGAACACTTTAGGAAATTTGCTATTTCAAAATTAAGCCACACAATGTGGAATGACTACCTGGGAATTAAAGTCTAACATTCCTCATCCTGAACACAAGTATTTATCTTGGCCTTTGGGATGTTGAAGTGTAAACCAATATGAAATCACCTGGCCATCAAACTATTTCAGTCTGAAACATACATAGGTTTAGTGAATTGAAGGAATCCAGTTTCTGCTCCTTTTGAGAAAGGGAGAAAACGAGACAACTGTAGATAGTTATGCCAAGCATACAAATTGTTAATATCCAAGTGGGAGGGGAAACTAGCATCTTCACTTCAACAGAAGTATCTTTCCAGCCATATTCATCGTTCACATTCACGTTGGCTAAAATCAGCTATGTAGGGATCCCCCATCCTCTTTTAACACAGAGAGGGGACTGACTGTACACAAATTGTTCTCTTTTTGTTCACAACTGGACTCTAGGTGCCAGACAGCTAGCTGCTTCCAGTCAGTACGAGGTTTACTGAGGGGAAAAAACTGTGTATTAAGGGTTTGTCGGTGCTTTAATTGCTTTGGGATCAAGATTTCAGGAATTACTTTTACCCTCTACCTTCTGAGAAACGTTCACTTGTCTTCTTACCTTCGATCTCTTCTTTCTGAGGAATACTTACTACCTCTTGGAACAAGTTACCATTAACTAACTTTCATCTTTTCCGTAAGAATAATAACTGGTTCTTTTTTAAGCACCATTATTCCTATTTTCAGATATAAAAATGCTCAGAGAAAGTTCCTTGAGTAATGTCAACAAGTAGATCAGCATGAGAACTAAAGAATGCAGATGCCTGTCTAGGCATCTGCTGATCCTCTCTGAAAGAAATGCAATGATCTTGATCCACCATAAAGTTGCAGTAAAAAGGTTTCGAATCCAATTTGGCATGTTCATTCATCCTTTATATTTGGTCATATATTAGCTCAGTCAATTAAATTAAGAATAAATAAATAAATAAATTTACAAAACTCTTCAGCTTCTTAGCAAATTGTAACTTCCACAACAGTAAAAGTGCGGTTTTGCCAGAAATTGACTCAGTGAATGTAATTTCACATCCCAGAATCATTCAGTCTGAGGTTGTGATGAAGTTTCATAAAGAATCTCAACTACACCATAACAGTCTTTCAGACAGAAGGTAAAAAGAAACATTTATTCTTTCTAATAGTTAAACTCTAATGTGACTCAACATTCAACAGCATCAATTTCCCTGCATATATGGCTAGATCTTACTTTCTGACACAAGGAGTTTACTGATTTTTAACTGCCAGTTAAGAGCCAATGCGACATTAAAGTTGCACTATCGAATACTGAGGTTTACATGTGGTATTAAAAAAAGAGCAAAGCAGCAGAAGAAGGGTTAAGAATGACAACCAAGTTATGACAAAAACATTCATATTACTCTATACACTTCTGTTAGCTTTGAAGTTACCAATTCGAAACGGAAATAATTAATGAAGACTGCCAAAAATACAAAAAGAAACCACGATCCAAAACCCCCAGCACTTTCTTGCTCTCAATATAGAATAATCTCAGCGATACTGTAATAGAACAGAACAAGCCTAAAATGTTGGTTTTCTTAAAAAAGGGACAACATACTTTCAGAACTGAAATCTGCAACAAGTTTCAATCTAAACTACTTATGTATCTCAAGAAAACATTTACAGCTTTAGTTCAAAGGGCTGTAAAATGATGTGTTAATTCAGAGACTTGACACAAGCCTAAAATGCCTACTCTGCAAATCTGGATATACATAATCAAACGGCTAAAAGGTAAGTACTCAGAAATGCTGTCAACATATAGTTACAGTTAAACAACCAGAAGAATGTCATTCTCCACTATATATGAGTTCTGGTTTCAGCTGGGATAGAGTTAATTTCCTTTCTAGGAGTTGGTATAGTGTTATGTTTTGGATTCAGTATGAGAAGAATGTTGATAACACACTGATGTTTTCAGTTGTTGTTAAGTACTGTTTAGACTAAAAGTCAAGGATTTTTCAGCTTCTCCTGCCCAGCCAGCAAGAAGGCTGGAGGGGCACAAGGAGTTGGCAGGGGACACAGCCAGGACAGCTGGCCCAAACTGGTCAGAGGGGTATCCCATACCATGTGATGTCATGCCCAGTATATAAACTGGGGGGAGTTGGCCTGGGGGAATTGCTGCTTGGGAACTAACTGGGCATCGGTCAGCGAGTGGTGAGCAATTGCGTTGTGCATCACTTGTTTTGTATATTCCAATCCTTTTATTAGACTTGTGATTTTATTATTGTTGTTGTTATTAGATTATTATGTTATCATCATTAGTTTCTTCCTTTCTGTTCTATTAAACTGTTCTTATCTCAACGCATGAGTTTTACCTTTTTCCTTCCGATCCTCTCCCCTATCCCATGGGGTGGGGAGGAAGTGAGCATGGTGCTTAGTTGCTGGCTGGGGTTAAACCGCAACGATACGTAATCACAGCAGCACTTGGAGAGGCTACTTATTCATGGAGAACAGCTGTACCCCAACATCACAAGACAAAGAAATCAGGCAAATCATATCTGTGATCAGAGTAAGAATTTATGTTTCTACCATCCCCTACAGATTACATCAAGAATGCATTTGGTCTAACATCTGCAAATGTAGCAAAATGGACTTAATTACCCAGTCACAACTTATTAACTGTTATTACTGAATTGCAGTATAACCACAGATAAGACATTCAAACTTTTGGCACCACTTAATTACCAAATAGTGTTTATGTGTTCTTTATGTTTCT
>JAOBAS010000047.1:14284027-14295662 GCA_025311575.1 Elanoides forficatus | reverse complement strand
AATGTAATTCTGCTTCTCTTCTTATTTCATCAGTATTTGAAGGTAGGGATTCTCCTAGCTTCTTTGGGGAGTCAGGGAAGAGACAGAGGCAGGAGAATTTTTGTGGAAATGTAGCACTCTGATGGGAACTGAAGCTGTGGCTAAATGAAGATGATCACTCTCCTAGTAACTTGTTGGAACCTCTTTTTGTGTCTGCCTGCCTATTACAAATGAAGGTGATACTGCTGTTCTCCTGCTCACTGATGTCTTTGAGATAATTGTGTCCTGGTACCTTTGTAGTGTTTCTGGCTGTCCTACCTCATTCCAGTTCCTGTACCAATCAGCTGCTCTGCAGATGGATTCAAGCCTATGCTGGATTTTTCACTGGGACCATCTCTTCTGCAGGAGCTGTTGCTGCATCTGCCCATTCCAGTCTGTGCTGCATCTCTCTCTACAGCATAAATATGAAATGAGAGGCATCTGCACTGTTCGTATTGTCTGTAATGTGCTCTTTGGCCACTAGATGCCAATGTGTTTTCTCTGTGGTAGCAGAACTTGTCCCTGTGACTACAGCATCTGTCAGGTGGCTGTGGAGTCCAGCCTGTACGGTTCATGCTTGTGAACAGAACAAGGTGACCCTAAACGAAGGATAACATACATTGTGGTTTGCATGCGATGGATACTTGCAGTGAATGAGTGGCATCTTGGTTGTGGAATTGCAAGTTCCACTGCAACCGATGAATGCCATAGCAGGTGGCCTTACTGCTGAGCATGTTCAGTGCAAATATAACCTTCACCAAGGGCATCAATAAAACTCATTTTTACATGTCATCTGTGTCATTTCAGAGTGGTTTTTGTGGGCTTTACAGGAAATACATTTGGTATTTGAGGAGGAAGGTAAATTATTCCAATTGGATTGTGGATAGTGGGTGCCTTAGGGAGGTAAATGTATTTATGCAGTTGGGATTGTAGGCTTGGGACTAAGTCACTGTGTGAAAAGCTAAAATTAATTACTTTCTTAGTAATTTTTCTTAGTGTTTCCCAAAAGGAGTGCTGAGCTCTTCCTAGAACCTCAGTGAAACTGTCTTTAGGAATGCAGCTGAACCATTTTTGTTTACTAGGTTGTTTACTAGGTAGGATTTTGGGTAGCAGGCTAAGGGCTGTGCTTTAATTATGAAGACAATGAAATACCTTTTCACCTTCCTGCTCCTCAAGTACTGATATTGTCCTTTGGCTTTGTAGCTTTGTTTTTTAAAGTATCTTTTCTTTCCTGCTGAAGTGATTCATGTTACTGAAGGTCTTGAAAGGCTGCTTATATGTATAAGGGTGTCTGGCCCTAATGACAAGCTTTCTGTATCAGTCTGAGATGACTGCAAGTTCCTATGGAATGAAAGATGAAGCAGGGCAGAAGGGGGAATTAGAGAGCAACATCAGTGAGGTAACTTGGTAGGCAATGTAAGGAATTTTGGGGGGAAATGTGAGGTGTAGCTGTGTACTTCAGTTACAATAAATGCTGATGTTGACTCAGGTTCTGAAAGAACTTGAGTGCGACAATATGAACTGCAAGCGGATGGTAGTCATTATTGTCTTAGACCTTGTCTCAAGATGGTGTTGCTCTGTGCTGGAAGAGGACAAGAAGGGAAAACCCAGGATAAGGAGGAAAAGCTGCTGTTGCGGAGATGGAAACCACTGCTGTGATTTTTATCAGGGAGGTTTGTAATGGGTAAACAAGCCAGAGAAATGTAGTTAAATGCACTGAGCTAGGTGGCAGCAACTTGTGAGAAATGAAACGCAGGAAGTGTAAAGTAAGGCTGGAGAATATAAATTCTAGTAATTGGACTGAGATTTGGTACATCTCCCATATTAAGGGTCTGTTATAAAAAGAGGGATAAAGAAGCATTTCGGAAAACGTGGAGTTGGTTCTGGGCTTTCTTGTCACCTTGGATATTTCATGTAAGGGTATTTTCAAGGAGCTGGTAACAGCTGCGATGTAAAACTGTTCTCTGCAACTTACATTTCTGTAGGATGTATTTTTCTAAAAGATAACAGTATCAGGTGTGGTTCAGTTACATTTTATTGGTGGCTGTTAGATCACATCGAGCTCAAATAATGTATTTAATAGACTGTTTGAATTGTGGAACAAAAGTTGTGTTCCTGAGGACACTTACCTGTGTTATTCATTGGAACAGTTTTGGCTGTTTTACAGGCTGCAAATACTTGGTAAGCTTGTGAATGCCAGGATAGCAAGGCACAGCAGCACTTTGAAATGGGTTTAGGGGAGAGGAATGGAAATTAATTTGTCCTTTTCTCAAGGTTAATAATAAAATACAGTTAACAAAAAATCACACAAAAAAACTGAACTGTGACTCTCTCTTAATAAACATCTTGGGGATTTTTTCCCCTTTCGCTGGCTGGAATATGGGACTGCTGCTGAAGCTAACTGGACTTATAACACCATTTCTCTGGGGACATTAGAGACAATCTCTTTGAGGTTGGTTTCTAAGCTGGTAGCTAGAAAGACATGGATCACTTGTAAAGTTGCCATTTATAAAATCCATTTGAGAAAGAATGGGCATCCTTACCAATCCCTCTTCTGTACTTACTGTATAAGCTTTTCTGTTTGACTAGAGTCTGTGCTAGTAGATCACCAGAGAGCTCCTTAAACTGAGAGTAAACATGTTGAGTTATAATGTTTTGAATTTCCCAAATACAACAGCCTAGTTTTCTAGCTACAGTGCCTGATTGATACTAAAATTAAAACTCCTTTTGTAGCCTCAGTAAAATTTTTTCCTTTTGTAAAACAGTAGTCACACCTGCTTTCTCTTACTTTATGAAACAATTGGACAAGAGAGAATCTCTCAAAGAGGCTTAACTCTTAGGACATGCATAGATACCACTTAGCATCCCGTGGCAACTGCAGTGCAAGTAATGCTTGATTACTGCAATTCTAGTTCACGGTGACTTAGTTATACCTGTCCTGTCTTCTGTCAAAGGACAAATGCAGCCTTGTAACATTTGGCTTGTGGATGTAAATCTAGCAGGCACCTAAAACTGCTAGCATTACATTTGTCCTTCGTTCTGCCCTGCTGTGCTAAAGAGAGAGCTTCTGCTTTCCTATCAGATGATAATGCACAGAAATTTAATAGTCAAAAAGTAATGTGTTGATTCTGTGGCAGATAAGGCTGGTGGTTTTTACCTATTCCATATTTATTTAAATATTTAGTTCCTACCAGGAGGAAAAGCAACGGGAAGAATAGAATGTCCCAACAAGCATGCCATCGTGGATTTGCTCAGAGAGTTTAAGCTCAGATTCAGTTAATGAATCGGTTCCAAACTGAAAAAGCAAGTAGTATATTGATATGGAAATAAGCAGCCCATGCCTACACCTTTGCTCTTTCTATTGGAGTCAAGCTGAAACCAGCTTGAATAACCAAAGTAAAATTGTACAAGGGCAGAGCTTAAGCCTGACTGGAACGTCTTCCAAATTTACAGCCAAATAAGGAGGAGGGAGATGAAGTTTTCAGGAAGTCTGTCCTCTTTGCCTTCAGTTTACACCCATTCCCAAAACAACATAGCTGCTCATGGGATGCATGATGTTCTCTATTGGTTTATTGTCTTGGCCCAAAATTTATTTTTAATTGTACTAATGTGATTTGATGCAAGTAGAAAGCTTGGGGATGTCGGGTAAAGGAGTGTTGGCTTCCAATAACCTCTAATAGGGAAAGGAGAGTAATTTGAGAATGTGCCCTTCTGACACACTGCAGTTTGTCTTCCTCTTGTACTGAAAGTCATAAGCATCTGGACAAACGGGAAGCTCTGTCAGCATCCTTAAAGCACCCAGAAGGAAGCTGTGAGGGCATGGCCACAAGACTGTGGACGGTTCATTTTTCTTTCTCAGGGTTTCATGTTGTCCTGAATCCAGTCAAGATAACGATTCACATTTGTGTAAACGCCAGGTATGTCTTTGCGGCCACAGCCTATACCCCAGCTGATGATTCCAATTAGATACATACGATCATCCTTCATACAGACCAGAGGCCCTCCAGAGTCACCCTACAGAGAAGTAGCAGGTTAGTAACAATCTCCTTTTTTGTTTGTTTTTGTGTTGTTTTTTCACCCCACTGGCTCTAGTAGTGCACTAGTGTCTACAGAAATACCTATGTAGTATGCTCACAAACAAAGAACTCTTAGTAACAGCACTTTCACATAAGCCACTTTTGTGTTCCAGACTCCCTCAATGCTCCTCTCATGGGGAGAGATCCCAAAAAAACCTAACACTAGAGCGTCTAACTTTGTATGGTGCTCATTTATGAAACGTAGGTGAGATGTTGATAAGAACAAAAAGAGCAATGCTCTTATTCAAGCTATAAAGATCCAAGGTGTTTTATACTGCTGTAACAGTAAAGCAAAATTATTAAAGAGCTGTTTAAACAGAAAGGATGTGGATTGAATGCGTGTCCTCCTTTTTTCTCATGTTACAGCTGCTCATTCCCCACCATCTTTTGGCCTTTATTCTTTTTTTCTCCAGTTTTCAGTATAGCAGCACCCCTTTCCTCTTACAGAACCTCCTGCTGAGTGTTTTGTATGCTCACATAAGAAAAAATATTAGGAAATGCTGCTGAGGTGGAGTTTCCTGCTCAGTTTTGTGTTATTTCCTATATTTGGGATTTTCAGTATGTATTGTTCTTGTTTGCTTGTTTAAGTGTGGCCTGCTTTCCCAGCTATGAGGGGCAGGGGAATTAAAATGAAAGAGGAGTCAGCAGTTCTGTTCTGTTCAACAAAAGTCTACTAGAACTTCCATGTAGCCAAGTGCAGAACTTCTTTAAACTATTTTCTGAAGCTTTTTGTTTGGTTAGCTCAGACTATCAAGGACAGACGTAAAAAGAAAAGAGGAACAGAATTGGGCTTACCTTGCAGGCATCATCAAGGTGCCTTGTGTCTCCTGCACATAACATATTGTCTGTAACTGTCCGGTTGTCTAGATGCTGTGTTGTGCACCGACTGGCTGGAAACAGTCTGACGTGGCCTTCCTTCAGGTGCTCTGAATAGAATGGAGAAACTGGAAGAAAAATTACAGTATAAATATGTATACATGTCTGTGTATGTGTGTATATATATTTTTTTAAAATTGCAGTTCAGTTTTTGTAGTTTAGGGGGAAGGAAACAGAAGTAGCTGGACATGGGGGGTGGCTAAACTATTTCCTTGACAAAGGGTATTTTTTAATTCTTGGGGGTTCTGCTTTGCTAGTGAGAATAGCTTAAATCTAGTTCAGAGAGAATATTGCTGCTTTAGCAAGTTTAAATGCTAAAGAGGTTTTTGTAGGCTCCAAATTAAACACTGCCGGGTTTCTTGGATGGATAAGCCATCTTTGCACAGTTACATCAATCAAAATGAAGTCACAGGAAGTGCCTGTGAAAATCACTAACTGTATGAAACAGGATCCTGACTTTTTAGTACTATACTTGCGCTAACAAAAATCAGATGCCTTGTCGTACACAATACTGAGTAACTGGATAGGAATGTACGCTTGTATTATGTTGGAATGGTAGGGATTTTTTTGTTTGTTTTGGGTGTTGGTTTTATTCTCCTGCATAGCTGCAATTGCACAAAGCTGAAATTTGGCAGGATTGTTGTTTTTCAGTCGAGTTTTGAATTCCAGTTGCAGCATCCTTTCCCTCGCAAAGAGTTTATCCTGTACTCCCTGTAAGCAATGCTGAGGACTAGCTTTAAAAGCCCTTTGAAAACACTTTATGCCACATTTATATGTTAGATCTTCAGGTCTGTCCCAAAAACCCTATGGGTTCAAATCATAACTAGGTCTTGTTATGATGGATGCTTCGCAGTCTCTGTCTCAAAGAGTTTACAAGTTAGAGAATAAAAAGAAATCAGTAGAAAGTGCCAGTAAAATAAGAGCTGGGTTTTTTTGTTTGTTTAAATATAGGTCAGTCTGTGTATACTTTCAGACAGGTTTTATTTCTGTTTGTGGTAGCTCACTTGAAAAACCATTTAGCTAGCCTTTTAATTTATATCTGGGATTGTTACTTCTTTAGCTTTTTTTGTTGTTGTTTGCTAATCACTGCACAGCCAATGTATCTTTGAGAATAATGCAACTACCTCCAACTGTATAGTATATTCAATCTTGACAGAAATGTATTTGTCAGAATGACAGTATCTAAATGTACTCAGTACAGCAGAAATACGGTAGCCCTGATTGCAAATTTTCTGTCCTACCTTTTTTTTTTCCTTACCTTAACCATTGTGCCATTTTTTTGTGTTTCTACTGTTGGAGAGTATCAAGGAAGACTCTACTAGCCCATGGAGCTGATAGAACTCAGATGAATGAAATAACTTAGAGCGAAACTTGGTTTTGTGTATCTCCCACTTATGCATATGTTTTGTGGTGCTGATATAAGCCCATATAATAATTTGGGGGGGGGTCACACATTACACGATGCTAAAGGCTTGAATTCTTTGAGGGCAGGGGACCCAAACTTTGGACATAGTATATTCTGTTTACATGTAGACATGTATCTTCTACTTACATTCTTCATTTCTGCCATAACCAGAGATCTCGCATTCTGTCCAGTCAGGCAGCTGCAGTTCTGGTGTTGGGAGGCAGGCAGCACGGACAGTGTCTGTTTCAATAGCACAGTCTTCTGCATCCGAGTTCAGCTGCAACAGAGCTGAAGAGGGGGAAAAAAATCCCCACTTCGTTAACCACAAACTTGAGCCAAATGTGACCTTTCCAGTCACAAGGTCAGAAAAACTCTTACCAATATCATTGTTGAAATTTTCTGAGTCAAATCTCTGATGCACAGTGTACTTCTTCACTTGAAACTTCTGTTCATTTTCTTCGGGTGTTGCTCGGGAAGTCCTACCCAGCACAATCTTCAGCTGATTTGTACTAAAGCTGAAGAACAAGAGAGTCTTACTTTCTTCCAAAATTAACTGGACTGGACCCTTCCCCTGAAGATGTGCTGTTGGAGCTTCTGCTTTTCTTATTTTGAGAAATTATTTTAGCACTATTACTACTTCATTACCCAGGCAGTTTGACCTCAAGTGTCCTATTTGCCTTCATTTTTGCGCTAATTGCTTACAGCCATTATGGCAAAGCTCCTCTGCCAGCCCCTTGCTGTTCTCAAGTTTCAGATGGCTCTGCATCTGTATTGACAACTTTGTTCTTCAGGTATTTGATACTCTACTATGGTACCTTAATGCCATGCTGCTAGTTTGCCCAGTAAATGCCTGTCTGTAATGCTTAGCACAATTAAATATATCAGGAGCTTTTTTTCAAGTCTTTTACCCTTCCCATAAGGCTATACTGGATGCTTTTCCATACTTTTTTCCCCCAGACAGTACTGATTCCTCAACTTACCCTTCCTGAAAACAGTGAGCAGCTGACAAAACCCAGCAGGAGCTGATCAGAATTCCTCCACAGAGGAAGTGCTCTCCAGGAGCTCGGCGATACTTCACAAAGATGGCAGCTTGCCACGGGTGAGCTGCAATGTCTGCATAGGAGCCACCTTTAATCCTGTACTGGTGTACTCTGCGCTGCCGTAAGCCACAGGTGGCTGTGGATGAGAAATCCAGAAATAGGCTTTTTGTTCAGGCACTCTTGCTTTGAGTTTGGGTTAAGAGCGTGTTAGTCGTCAGTGCATGTTGAGGCAGCCTGGCATGAACTGTTTAGTATCTGACTCATTCCTGTTTCCTAGGAAACTTGTATTCTGATTTGGAAAATACAGTAAGGAAACCCTGCCTTTTCTGTCCTCCATTTCTGCAGTCTTCCCTCCTGGCAGAGAAAAAGGCAATTCTGTGAGAGTGGAGCCACAGAATCTCTTTCTATTCCAAAAAGCTTTTTTTTTTTTTTTTCTTTTTTCTTTTTTCTCTACCCCCCAGCTTTTATTTTAATGTAATTGGGTTGTGTTTAATAGAAATGACATGCAGAACAGTAATGCCTCAAAGAAAGACAAGAATCAGGACTGGTAGGATCCTTACAGCAAGTAGGCACATTGCAGTACTCCCATGTGAGCTGATTTCCTTTCAGTACATGGCACCAGGGCTTGCTGTCATTGTCAGGATTCCTGCAGCACCGGAAAGAGAAATGCTATTTGTATTATCAGATCTGCGGGGAGTTTGGGGAGACCTAAAGGTGGCAGACTGTGACCCGAGTGTACTCTTTTTGATTTTTCTAGAGATACAGAGGGGCCTAGGGGCATGTGGAATTTGCATTTGTGGAGTCTGATGTTAGAAAAGCATAGATAGGCCAGGTGGAATAAAATTACTATTGTCAGTGAGCTTCATTCCCAGCAGTAATGTATTTCCTGTGCTTTAATAACCCATGTAAAAGACTAGAGAGAGCCCTGCCTCAAGAAAGTTTGGTGGGATTTTTTTAACTCTATAATAGACTACATACCGGCAGAAATTGTGACTACCAAGGCCCAGCTGGTAAGCATCTCTTCTCCAAGCAGTATATATCTTGTTGACAAGGATTCGAGAATTCCACCTCAAACAGGTAGCTCCAGAACTGGTAACACTGTGGCTGCCTCGGTAATCTGTACCTCTTCCAGATTTGCAGTTGATGTTCCCAACTTCAATAAGAAAGCTGCATGTTACCCAATGGATGTGAACCTGTCAGCTGTTCCTAACTGTGATTTCTGTCAAGGTATCTATATATTAGCTATACTTACCTCAGTCTCTCAGTGTCATAAATGTTAAAAGCTTAAACATGATTTAACGTGAGAGTCTCAACTTTTCAAGCTACAGAAATCGCACAAGTCCACAGAGAACCCTTATATATGCAGTGAATCACGGAAGCTCTAACGTCCATTCCCTGTTCCCCTGCATGTACCTTTTGAACAGGAGGGCACACTGCAGTGTTCCCAGATGTACTTTCCCCCTTTATAGATATAGCACCAAGGTCTGGAATCCTCATCTGGGTTTCTGAAAGAGTTATGATATTATGCATCATTATAAAGCTATTGTTATTAGTCCCATGTCTGCCATCTAGTTTGGTAACTTAATCCTGCTCTGCAGTGAAGATGTGGACTGAACCATCAGAAGTTGTTTGGATCCCTATTTTAATGATAAAATTGTAGAGTACATGGAGGTGAGAGTGAGGCAGCCAGTAGCTAGCAGGAGTGGACAGCTTGTTTGTGCAGTTGAGTTCATGTGCAGGAAGCACTATATTTTTGGAGTTTTGAGCAGGATCTGGAGCTGTGGGAAAATGGCTTACAAAGGGAGTTTTAGACACTGAGAACAGACAAGGAAAAGACTATGGGGTGAGAGATATATACATTTTGTAGTCTGTCATAAGCATCCAGTCTAGGTAGATCTGAAGTTCAGATATATCTACAGAAATTGCAATTGCTGTTTATGGGCTCTGCCATATTTGCACCTGTGCAGCTTGTTCTTTGCTTGGTATTAGTTATGAACAGCCGTTCCTTTGCTCCAAGCTCTTAGAATGGGCTGATTCCTGTGGCTCTGACCTGTGTGCTGTCAGCCCCTCACCTGCAATAGTTGTGATTGCCCAATCCCAGCTCAGCAGCATCCTCTCTTTGGCCACTGTATGTCCGGTCCATCAAGGCATTGCTATTCCAATTTAAACATTCAGTTCCGCTCTCTGTCATGCTCCATGTACCCCTGTATGTTACTCCAGCATCTTTGTAGCACTTAACTTCAGTGTCTGAACAAAAGGGAACAAAATGTTACTATAAGGACAGCATCCGAAACTCTGCTTCCCCAGTCTCTGTTCTATTTAAACTTGGCTCCCAGATGTCTTGTCTAGTAAGTCAGTGAAAATGCCTTGCCAGGCGGACTGTAAATATACACAAAGGTCTTCAGCTCCAAAATTCAGAGTTTTATAAAAAGACACTGAGAACAGCCCAGGTGTCCTTCTTAAAAGTTCTTTGTAGTATTAGCTCTAGAATAAAAAGAGGCAACTTAACAGAGTGCCTAGTATACAGCAGCAGCTTCTGGGTACCTCATCCTTCTGCACTGCATAGCTAAAACCAGTAGCATTGTTCACAGTAATTGACACGGTATACTTGCCTATTTCACACTGCTTCCCGGAGAAACCTTGGTGGCACTGGCAGATGAAGAGCTGTGGGGAATAATATGCCTGTGAACACTGGCCCCCATTGTAGCATTTATTTCTAGTGCAGGCTGTGGAATAAGCAAAAGCCAGGAAATGCCGTTAGATTTCACATAAGTAAGAAGCTGGCAATGTATACCCATCTTTCCTCTCCTGTCAGTCTCCTTTATCCTGTACTATTCTTCCCTGCCTACCTGTTATTGTCATGTGCTTACAGTCTTTTTGTGTAGTGCTTATATTCTTCCTTTGCTCCATTCTCTCCACATACACTATCAGGAGCCTTCCTCAGCCCCTCTTAGTCCTTCCTCACTCCCACTTAGTCCTGCCTGACTTGGTATATATTAGTATTTTCATTTCTATCCTATTCTATTTCAGGCCAAATTTTCTGTCTGATAACTCCTTCCCTGACAGTGGAGTTCTTTAGGATGATTAGATGGACAATCTCTCATCCCCCATCATTTTCTTTCTCTTTTTTCCTCTTCATACTCACCTCTGACAGGCACAGTGTGGCAGCGACTCCGACCACTGTCGCACCTACAGTATTGTATTCTGCTCTCTGAGAGCCTCAGCCAGGTCTCCCTGTGCTGGTAAATTTGTCCAGATGAATTGTCTGTGCAAATGGCTGTAATAGGAGAAAGAAAATCCTCTTTTAGAGATTCAGGGGAAAGACCTGGCTGAGCAAAAGAACTCCCTTTTGTTTCCAGGAGAAAAGTATCCATGATGGGAGCATCTGTCTAATGGCCTGCCCTTTTTCCTTCTCAGATCACTGTTGTCCCATCTCTCTCACTGCTGTGTTGCTGGATATACTGTTCCACTATTGAACGGCCTCTTTTTCTTTGAAGAAGAGCAGAGGGAGGGAAAAACTTTGAGCTGTGGATGGTATTAATGGTCTGGTATTTTGGTTTCTGAATCTCTCATCCAGATAACCATGACAAACAGCTTTCAGGCTCCATTCCCTCAGCATCATCTGCTTTCCCCTCCTGTGTTCATAAAGCTCCAGGTAACACGGTTGTAGTTTGCCTGGCTTACCTCTAGATCTGGCTCCCCGTTTGAAACGCATGTGTAAGCCCTGCAAGCAAAGAAGGTTAATTCTGTGAGTAACTGTTCTCTTAAAAAAACTGAGAAAACAAGTGCCTCCAAAGAGCCAGTCCCCTTCTTGAGGCCTTGTAAATGAAGGGAGCTCTGAGCCACTGTCTGCCCTCCTTGTCAGACAGTACAGCAAAAAGTGCCTTTAGTACCTCAGCATGGGTACCGAGAATTGTAAATCATTGAGTTGCCACAGATTACCAGGTGATTGCTTGTCTCATATGAGTGATGTGAACTCAGGATATGCTGTACTCACATTGTGCGTCATTATGTACTCTTGGGGCATTGCAAGTGCTAACTAAAGCTTGACAGCTTTCTGCTATTTGAAAGAGGTTCAAGCAAATAATTTCCAGAGAAGTAAATGTGAACAAGCAGTTATTTTTGCTCATTGCCATGGAGTTTCCCCATAAGCCTTTGTAGCTTGATTACCTTTGAGACATATGTCTCCTGCAGCCAATTAAATAAAATATTTTGGATAA
>JAOBAS010000047.1:14248291-14266337 GCA_025311575.1 Elanoides forficatus | reverse complement strand
CTTCACTCCATTGTCCTCCCTTAAATATAAACGTCTTGTGTCTGGGCTGATTCCAGATGTCACACTGCCTTGGTTTGCACCATTTTTGTCCATTGCCAGTACTTCATGAAGCTCGCTGTGTTTGTAAGGTTTAGGGGAAAATGGGAGATCTTGGGGAATGTGAGAGGAGATTTTGCAGTGGTTGCACCCAGATGTCCTGCTAACCCAGTCCTGGAGCCAGGATAGCTGAAAAGAGGATATGGAACATAGGTTAAACTGAATGGGAAGGCAAATGATTAGATGATTGAACACAAGAATTTTAAGCATCAGTCTTGAATTTTGAAAAGGCAACAATTTCCCATTCTTGGTGCGCATTCTGTACCTGCTCCCAGTAAGGCATTCAGGTTTTTGACGCAAGACAGTGTAACCCCTGTTAAGTAGAGCCAAGGACCATTGCTCCCAGATGAGGAGCGAAATGTGACTAGTTGGTATCTTATTCTTCTCCAACGCTTGGTCCTGTTCGATTGGGAGGAGGCAGAGGGCAGAATGGCTGTCTAACAAGCGGCAGCTTCTGCATGTAAATGAGTTCAAGTCAAAAGCAGAATTTGGGGTGCCAGGAGGGGATGTGGTTGTGTGCTGAGGAAAAGGGGAGAAGCAGTGATAGATAGGATGAGAGAAGAGATCTGGAATAGCAGTACATTTGCTACAAAGTCTGACCCTTCAATGGCTCTTTGTCGCAGGCTGAATTTTTTATCAAAAAATTCTTGAAAGTTGTTCTACCCTAGAGCACCAAGCTAATTTCCTTGAATTGAAATTACTCATATTTTCATTTGTCTTTGTCCAGGACTGTGGTTTGCATCTTGCTGATGATGTGTTTAGAAATGTGAATGAGAAAGGAACAGCCGGTGTGAGTGGTAGTGTCTCTTAGTATGAAACTATCCCATTGCTTATGTTCCGCCCTGCTTTCAGGAGGATGATGTGGATCAGCTAGTGAAGAGGATGATGGCCCTGCAGACAGACATTGTGGACCTGCAGAGAAGCCCACTAGGTCGTAAACAAGGAGGAACACTGGAGGATTTGTGAGTTGAACTACCTTGAACTTCAGATGCAGGACTCTTGAGAGCTAAGCTTATTCACTGCAGGACAATGAAAGTGCTACCTCTTCAGCCCAAATTATGGGGGACTGGGAGGACTTTAAAAGACAGTTTTTGATTCCTTACCTGTCATAGGTCTGAAATGGCAGACTGGTATATAAAAGATTGGAGTTCTTGAACTACTTGTTCGTAATTTAGGTTCTAGAGAAGTCCTTTGTGTTCTGTGCCTTTTTCTTCTAGAGAAGAACAAGCCAGAGAGCTGTACCGGAGATTGAGAGAGAAGCCAAGAGGTAAAAGACATTTTTAGCTTAAGGTCAGCTTGCTTGGTGTGGATAGTAACTTTGGAGATGCAGTAAGAAGCATTGAGAAAACTTTCTCTGCATTCTAGGCCTGCCTGTATGCTAGCTGCACATGGACTCTACTGGACTTGCCTTTTTTGGAGAGGGGAGTCAGGGAGTCAATTTTAAACTAGGCCAGCCTTGCTTTCTTGGTGCCTTCTGAGCTCTTGAAAATCCTCTGGAGCTCTTCTCAGAGCAAGCTGTTGCTGCAAGCATATACTGCTGCTTCTGTGGAGGAAGGATGAAAGACGTAGCTGTTCCTTTGAGCAGTTACACAGCCCCAAGGCATTAGACCCACCCTACCAACTCTGCTTTCCAATTCTCATCGTTTTGAAGAAGGTGGCGGCTAAAATTTGAGTGCAATTCATTCCACTCAAACTTGCATGCCCTGAACTTGGGATGTTTCAGGATTGAAGCAGCAGTGGAAATAAGCCACTAAGAATCTTCTCACCCTGTCTTATAAGCCTACCTTTCTGTATAATACTCTTGACTCTCATTCCAGATCAGAGGACAAGCGGTGACAGCCAAGAAATAGTACGACTGCTCCTACAGGCAATCCAGACCTTTGAAAAAAAAGTCCGAGTCATTTATGCTCAGCTCAGGTGAGCTTTGTAGAGTCAGCTTCTATTGAGAGTTGAGAGAAAGCATTTTCTCTTTCAGCAAGAGGTTTTGTTCTAGAGGTTTAAAAACCAGTGTGTACAGCTAATGAGATCTGAGTGTTACAGGAAATAAGAAACTTCAGAAATGTTCCCCTACTGCAGTTGCCCATGTGTGATCTGATATTTTTTTTTTTTTTTTTTCCCCAATAGTAAAACTGTAGTTTGCAAGCAGAAGGCACTGGAATTGTTCCCCAAAGTGGAGAAAGTGATGAATCTGATGAATGAAGATGAGGAAACGGTTGTTCGGCTTCAGGAGAAACGACAGAAAGAACTGTGGAACTTGCTGAAAATTGCTTGTGTAAGTAAAATAAGAACTTCAGTTTAACCTGAAAATATGGTTTGTAGCACAGGTTACTGAAATAATTAATAGTAAATTTAATGTGTCCTATGGTTCTTTTCTCTGTTATGTTGAATTAGTATTAAAGCCAAGTTCCAGGCTGTCTCATACTCCCGGCTGCTGGAAATTAGTGGAAATAATTGCAATCTGAATCTTCTGTGTTTTCTTCAGAGTAAAGTACGTGGTCCTGTTACTGGCAGTCCAGAGAGCATGAACACGTCACGTCTTGGTAGCCCTGGTCAGCTGCTGCTGCAGGTACCTTCTGGAACCTACAATTTATCAGAATCTGTCAGGAAAAGGTGAGGCAAAGTCTGGAGTTCTGTAGCTGCTAATGCTAGCACTACAAAGCTGGGGCTCCTGCTTTGTGAAATAATGACACACAGGCTTTCTCACATTTTATGCTTTGTGTTCAGCTTCCATTGTCAGCAGTCTTACCTACCTAGTAGCTGGACTTGCTGGGGCTTGTGAATCTTCCTTATGAAAAACAGGGAATAATGTATAGCCTCACTTGCCACTGCCTCAATGATAAAGGGTTTGTTTTATCTGGAATGGCTGGGCTCACTTGAAGTACACTGCCAACAGAAGTTGTTGGAGCATTGTTGTGATAGTAGCTGAGCTATATCGTAAAGGAGACACTGCTATAACCAAGCACGTGTAGTTCTGGCTTGCTTAAATGAACTGGGTCACCAGTTGGAATGACAGATCTTGGTTTATTTATTTGTATCCTTTAGTATATAGGCTGTTCTGCAACTTTTTGTCTAGCAACAGTGACTCCACATAGTAAGAACCCAACTCCAACTTGGAACATGCTTCATTTCCCCTGTCCTGGTAAATCTGGGGATGCCACTGACTTTCCCAGTTGCAGTATGGACTACTAGCTTAGCTGACTGGTAAATGTTAATATTCTTCAGTGCTCTGCAGCATACCTGCTAGAAATATTTCTTAAAGGTAGAGGCAGCATCTCTTTAAACAAAACTGCCATGGAAAATAATTGTGTAATAATTGTCCCTTTCAGTGAGGAGCTACTGCTGGAATCACAGAAACTCTGTAGCCAACTAGAAAATGTGATGCATGACACAATGAAGGATCAGGAGCAGAGCTTCATGGTAACTTATTTGATATTCTTTTTATAAAGGGACTGGGGAAGCTCATGGCTTCAACTTCTGCTTGTGTGACTTTGCCACCAATAAGTAATATGGCTAATAGAAATCTGCATGTTACTCTCTTGGACAAGGAGAGAGTAGGAGTTGTGGGAGATACAAAACACCCACTCCCCCACCTGAACTGCTGACTGACATATTCCCTGCTTGCTAAGAATGGGAGCCGTGCGCTGGGGACTTAAGGTGTGCCAAACAATAAAGGACAGGAGAAGGTGTTTGGCTGTTCTACAAAAATACTGCAAAACTGCACTCTTAAAATCGGGATCCTCTTGTGGTGGCAATACAGTGGTGGGGAGGGATGCTTATTTAATGAAGCAGAATGTTGAAAAGAAAGTAAAATATTAGAGAAAATAACAGTAGCTTAAGGGTTTCCTTTATGGCAGTTGTATGGTTCATCACAAAACTGTATTGACCAACTTGTTCCCAGTAAAATTTTTAAATCTTTTAAATTGCTTCCCCTTTACTCTGCAGCAATCTCAACTACCAGCTAGCATTGAACATTGTAGTTATAAAACTGTTTATTCTTCAGGCTTTAGATTGGAGCTGGCTGCAGCTTCAGGTAGAAGAAACAAACAGTCCAGAACAAACACAGATGTAAAATCACTTCGGTTGCCTCTGAAGACATGCTACTTCAGGAAGCCAACTGTGAAAAGCTGCTGCCTTGGAGAAGGGAAGTTCAACAGCCTCCTTCTACTGTCACCTACTGCTTATGTGATACAGATGGCCTAGCTTTTAGTATCCACCTCCTGGACACTTTTTTCACAGAGATAGAGTAGGAAATGCCTGTTCTAACTGCTTGGAAAAAGTTCTTAATCGTGCCTTAAGACAGCAGATATTCTTATTCTCTGTCCTGATGTATCTTCCCTTAGGCATCACATGTGGTTGTTTTGCTGCCTTTTAGGCTTTCTAATGAACAATGGACAACGCATGCAATCAGCTTGCACAGTCACTGGTAGATGTCACCTTCCTCGTGTACTTGAACTGTGAACTTCATTTCTTAACTTTGCTGATTTGCACTTTTTTCCTTAAGTGTAACGGTTGTACCTACCTAATACTTGTTTCCTATATGGGAACGAAATTACCTAAAACATGTAAACTTTTGGTTTGCTCTTTTTGATACCCTCAATAACACTTTAATGAAAAAGCTGCTTTCACTGTGCAGGTCTCTAAAACATCAGAGATGTAAGGATGTTATCCTAGAGACCGCAGAGAAGGAAATCTTCAGTGTACACATATAGTTTAACAAAGCATTTGCAGATTATCTATTAACCATGCTTAAAGTTGCACCAAAAAAAAACCCCAAAACCCCACAGCGGGATGAGACACAAGACACACCAACATTATGTTCCAACTGTGACCAATTTATTTCACTTTGATGTAACCCCAAATTTCCACTACAGCACAGACACCACCTTTTATAAAAGGTTGTGAAGTATAGGACATGCAGGATGCAATACAATAATGGGGAGAGGTGGGATTTTCTTCTGTTTCTAGGAACAGATTTTAAATACAGGAAACTGAAGTGAAATGTGGCACAAACATCACAACTTCCATGCATGCCTTCAAGTATCTTCCTTTGATGTGCTGGCACTCTCTGGACTTCAACGTTGGGTTAAAATGATTCTTTGGAAGAGTAGAAAGTTCACACTTCTTGAAATTTCAGAGTAAGATTAAGGCCGAAACACACTGGGTACACTTTTCCTTCATCTTCCAGAGCACCACCTGTTGTTTTACTTAAAGCTGCATTAAGCTTCCAGCTCAAAGCCCAGACCAACTTTGTGACCTCCAGCACTGAAATTCTTGCCATCAACCAAGCCTGAGAGGGTCAGCTTTACACCTAGGAAAGCAAGTAATGAGACCTTTCATACACCGATATCCCTGTACAACACCCTCCCTCAAGTACTTGAGCCTCACTAATGTGTCTTGGTTGCTACAGGAACTTCTGTACTTACACATGCTTTAATTCTATGAGCCTATGTAAGATTTCTAGCTAATTGGTTTTTCTCTTTTGTTCTAGAGATAACAGTAAAATAACGCCTAGTGTAGTACTAATACTATTTGCTGCTACCAGTGAGACTTACTTACCAGGTCGGAGGGCATGAGTGTAACCAATTCCAATCAGGCTGGCATTATTCACTTTAGCCTACAGGAAAAAAGAAATCACAGTATTTATACACTGTCTATACAAATATTCAGACAGGATTGTCCCAGTGCCCTGAGAAGGTGGCTTATGCATTAACTCTTTCAGCTACTTGTAGACTAACCTCTAGCAGAGGTGTATTCCAGTCTTTTCCTTTTCTCCTCAAGAGTTTCCAGCTTAAGCTGTAACAGGCTTAAGTAATAGTTCCAATCTTTCCCTCAAATTGTAACCCATTATGCCTACATAAAATGCCACCCTGTCTTCACTGCTCCCAGCATTGTCTCTTTATATCCTCTAAAGGGCTAGTTACTACAGTCCGTTAGTAGCCATGAAGTCTGTCTTGTTCACAGACTCCTGTTCACAAATTGCTTAGTAGTGATTTTTTTTTTTTAATGAGCAATAAATATATGCATATGCAAACCCATTTTTGCATTACCAAGTTTTAAGCTGTTTACCATAGTATTTCCCACCTTTAATTGTGGCTGAATTGTCCTGGAACTAATTCTTGTTTTGAAGCATAACAAATGCTTGCTACTTCGGTTCTTAGTGTTAGAACATACACAGTTACTTTTATTCCCTGTCACTTCCCCATGGACATGTTTTGTCTCCTGAACCTCTCTGTCACTATTTAAACCTTTTTTTTGTCCCTAACATTTCTACAAGAATTTGCAAGCATCAGTAATAACACTTATCTCTGGACCTTGGCTGACTTTCACGGGTTAACTAATTGTTAGGAGAAGGCTGTAAGCTCAGCTGAACTTCCATCATTTTACTATAGTACAGTTTTACATTATGCATTCGATAAGAATTAGAGAATTAAAAGGACACTGCATCCTCTCATTACCTCTTGAAAACACATTTTGCATAGGCTCCAAGCACACTAGTCTGACTAGTGGCTATTTCACCATAGACAAAACAGTGCTTTAGGGGTTTTTTTTTTAATCGTTTCACCAATATGACCTGTGAGGTCCCAATTTAAATTTGAACCACAACAGAACCCAGTTTGCCATCTACCATACTTTCTCGGTAACTATTTAAAGCAACTACTTCATACCACAAATTTTCAGTATTTAAGGGAGCTTGAAATAGTTGTTCCTGTAACAAAATTCTTACCACAATGGAAGTCTTCTCATCCAGCTGGTACTTAGCAGCAATACCAAAACGTGTGTTGTTACTGCCAGCAGTCCATGCAAGGTTGACTGATGTCTCAACCTTGTTATTAACCTTCTGATAAATAGACCCACCAAACTCGGTGCCATCATTCCTGTTTGTAACAGATGCAAGTGTGTCAAGCCTTGCCTTGTTTAGTAATAGTAACTCTTTAGATTAACGCTGCCCAACAATCATTTGATCATTATCTCTTAAAATGAACCAAGAGCTCCAATACTTCCCTGGACGCATGCTCATCTACTTCCTAGCTGGACCTGGCAGACTGCTGCTCACATTTTTTACTCAAAACATAAGTTTTGCTTGCAGAATGGAACAAGACTTTCTACCAGCTGAGACCTATGGTTTGAGGTTCTGACAAAAAAACCATCCAGATAACCTGCTTGCTTGTCTTAAGAAAGCAAGCCTCTGATAATGCCTAAAGGGACAAATCCAGAAGGACAGTTAAGTCAGTTATGGGAATGATGAGGCTGAAAACAATGTTACTGCATGGCAGTTGTTTAAATTCACCATCTTCAAAGACTCTCAGAGCATCTGAATGCCAAGAGTAGAGCTACACTGTGATGACAGCTGGAAACACTCAAGCACAATGCAACACACACATCTTTCTTCCACCTCGGGCATTTCTGAGCCAGAAGCTTTCTGTCTGGTGGTGAGGGAGGGGGAAGGTACAGTAGCTTAATTGAAGGCTCTTTTATCTAGCACCAAAATAGAAGTTAAAGTTTACAGATTTTAATTCCAAATTAACATTATAAAGTGCCTTTATGCCACTACCTTATATACGCAAAACCCAAAATTACCCTGAAACAAGGTCTCAACAGACAGCCAAGGGTTGGAAAGCTGGCCCTGCTTTAGTTGTACTGAAGATGAAGACACCAAATCTAAATTATTTTGAAACAAATCAGAATCCCCTTCCATCCACCCACCTTTCACCTAACTCCATTAACGCTCACTATTCATCTAGTTTGGCTCCTCTGATAATGTTTTTCTAGGCTCAGACAGTACTTACACATTAGTATGCAGCTGAAAGTCTCCTGCCTTATATCCCAAGGCAAAGTTATTTTGTGAAAGCTTAGACTTGGCTGTATCAAAAGCCATCTGGTAGCCAGCAAGCCAGCCTTCATAGCCCAACACTGCCCAGCCATAGATGGTTGGTCCAGAGAGATCAATGTCTATGTTGCAGCCTAGATTTACATATTCTCTTTTGTAGGAGGTCTTCAACTTCCCACTCTTCTTCCT
Source organism: Elanoides forficatus (assembly GCA_025311575.1). NCBI lineage: Eukaryota > Metazoa > Chordata > Aves > Accipitriformes > Accipitridae > Elanoides > Elanoides forficatus. The sequence continues at coordinate 14,258,224 of JAOBAS010000047.1, read as the reverse complement.
GCGGAGAGAAACATGTCATTTTATCCCTAGTAGTATACAAGTATGTATTACATGTAGTTTTATTTATGCATGTATGTCCCTTAAGGCCATACTGTGATGCCTACTCAAAACTTAACATTAACAGCTGCTGAAGAGGGCATGGGATAAGGTATTATGTATATTTACGTGGTGCTGCTTTTTCCTCCACAATCTTAAACTCCTTAACATCCTCAAGAAGCCAAAAAGACAAAAGCGTTTCTGCTTAATGCTCTAAAAACCACCAGGTCTCAAATTCTGTTCTCCACAAGTGAGTACAATGCATTATGGCATCATCAGTTTCAGGAGCATCCATGATATCCCACACCGACAGCTGGCCTTTCTGTCCTTCAGTGACTTTTTGTTTGCTGGGTTCTCCACTGCTCCTTCATGTGCAGTGCTTGGTTTCCTTCCTTCTTCACTGCTGGATGCCAGTCTCCTCTATGGAAAATGCATTTCCTCATCCTCCAGACATCATCCACTTAGTCAGCCTTTTTCTGTCCCTGTGGAGAAGCCTCTTCCTCTCTCTCCAATGCGTCTTTGTGCTCATTTTGCTATCAATTCAAACTTAACATAACTGAGACACAATTTTATCAGTTCCTTAAGCCTCTCCCCAACCTCCTTTCTCTCCCACTGAAGACACAGCAGAACACCGTGCTGCTTGTAACTCATCCCAGGCCTGGGGTCTCATTTTTGACTTAGCTTCTAATTCCTTACATCCACGCAGTATTTCAAACTCTTATTTTTCTGATAGGCTCTCCCCAACAATAAAGAAATACCAGTAATTTTTTACAAAGCATTCTCAAGCTTTGTGCGTTATCCAGACATAAACACCTCTCCTTTGCTCTACTACCTACCAAAAATAATTATATGATAACTGAAAAAGACAAAAAGTACTATTCCACTGCCTATCATAACAGCTATGCAATTCTACCTCATTCAGTTGTGCATAGACATCTGCCCAAAAGCATCAGGAAAAAAAAAATTTTCTTTGTGTTCTTAAGGCACTGAGCTGACAGCAGCAGGACTGTCAACACCATGACAAAGATGGTACAAGTTAAATGGTCCATGTAAGACCTAGCTGTTTAAGGGGAGAGTTACAAAAATATAATACCTACTGCAAAACGACAAATTTGCCAATGGCCAAAAAGCTGAAGAATAATTTTTAGCAGACCTTGTCCTTCTCAGCCCGGTATTATCCATTGCCTTCAAATTCTACAGCGCCTGCAGAATATTCTGCAGTAAATTTTGAGCATTTACACAATGACCAGAATAAGCATTTCTAATTCAACATTACAGGGAAATTCTAGCACTCCTTAGATAAAGTTAACAGAAAATATTTACCCTGTGTTTGGTACAAATGTAGTGTCAAGAGCCACCTTCAATCCTTCAGCCAACTGCAAAGAAAAACAGAGACATCTGCTCAGAACTCTGCTGAAACATTGTTATATTCCACTACTGTAGCTTTACTTCCTGTCTAAAGAGAAGACAAAACACCACCATAATGTCTCCCACATATTTTACAACAAAATCTGAAATGCTGTATGACGAGGGATTAAAATTTGGACTTTTTCTCCCCACAATGAGGCCCTGTAACAGCACACACTTTGTAGATACATTACTACGGGAAGATTTCGAATCTAGTGTTGACAAGAAAATTGAGAAACTATGTTAAAGAAAGAAAACTGTTCGGTTCACATTTGCTTATTCCCTATAGTTCCAACAATCCATGCAGTAGCTCAAGAATCTCATAGAATCTACAGGTATTCTTTTAAGACACAGTACTACTTCACAGGCCAAACCATCTACCTGCCTCAGCTTTCCCACCCTTGTTTTGAGCTGCACGGCATTTTCCATTTTAAAGCACAGGTAAAAGTGCAAAACTGTAACTACAAAAATCGATGGCCTTACATGGCGGAGGGCATCACAGAACTTTTACCAACTTTGGCACCATTACCTTACGCTTCAGGCACTAAGTGAAAGGCATAAAGCTATTACTCTGAAAAAGAATTGCGTGTTTTGAGAGTGCTGTATGCTAGCAATCCTTTGTGTAAGCAGTGCCAAGCTGCCAACACTAACCTTTCTCTTCAACCTTCTAAAATATATCCAATCTCAAGGCAGCCAAACTTAAGTCCTTATGTATTAGAGCATTTAAAACTAGGAGACCCCTCTTTTGCTTCCCCTGCATGACTGCAGCAGTGACAGTTCTACATAGTGCATCTTCATGTGCATCTTTAAACAAAAACTCCTATTTGGAGTGGATAATAGTGATATTCATTCAACCAGCTAGCTAATTTTGCATGCTCGCAACTGCAGTAACTCATCCTTACGTAGCAGCAAGTGCTGTGGGAATGCTTGCACCCCCCAACCCCAAAATTCACGACTCGCTCTCTCAGTTTGTGCGTTCTGCAAATATACATAACTTCTTTCTTTTTAGTACTCCAGATAGTTTTGTACAACTTTCACTCTTCAATGTTTTCTGCTCCACTCAAGATGTTCTCATACCAGCTGCAGAAACATTTTCAGGGTATCTACTTCCTCTCACCTGATCCTCCACGGAGATTTCTGTTCCCAATGTGTTGTCTGTGTTCCACTTCTGGGTGAATGTAAGTCCATAGTCTTTGATCTTATATTTGGTCTCTAGACTGCCCGAAGCCTTGCCTGTGTCTGTGTTGGAAGAACCAGCTGCAGCGAATTCCTGCCAAGAGCATAATATGAGTTTCAGCATTCTGGTATTTAATTATATTCAGTTTTTCCACTTGTCGAGTGCCAGCTCTCACACTTGCTACCCTTAGACCTTTTGACAGAATCCTCAGAATCCTCAAAATCTTCCTCCTCTTCCCTATCCCCACTAAAAATAATTACTTCTGCATCACAAAATGCTACTCCTTTTGCCATCTCTGTTCTGGGTATTTCCTTTATTGAGGTGTGCTAATAGAGCCCTGGAACTTGCTTAGGTTGGAAAAAGCACTATTACACAAAGACCTGACATCTTCACTTACTTTTCATCTGCATCGTGATTTGATTACCTGCCCCCCCCTTCTAATTTTTACAGGACTTTTTTCCTAACTTATCCACCAACCTCCCCCACACCAAAAAAACCTTTTTCCACCATCTTTTTTCTGCTCCAAAGTGGCAATTGTTATTTCAACATTCCACAACTTGCTCTGCACCTTCACATGGATCCATACCCAAATACAAAAAGATACTTGCTTGGGATACAAAGCTGCTTGTATCCTTTGATTTTTCCTCACAATCTCCTCTAATTCCCTTGATCACCTTACCAGTACTGTCCCAGTTGTGCAGGAAATAGCAACCACTATAGTCCTTCTGGAAATCCACTCTGCCTTAAGAAATGCAATCCTACATCCAACTTACTCTGCTAGATGAATAGCAACAAAAAACCCCATTGATTTTTTTCTCATTTCTCCAAACATCTCGTGTGTTTCTTCCTCTTAATTATTTTTTTCTTTTTCCACCTTTCAGCAATGAAAACGTCTTCTGGAGAATTGTCATTGATGCTTTTCACACTGACTACTGCACCCTAACATTGTTGTTCACGCTATCCTTTATACTGTTGTCACTTAGACTCTTCATATACCACATTGATGACTTCAGCACCTTCTCCCTCAACCTAACTTCTCTGTCATTACCTCAGCCAGCAACTACACTTTAGAAGGTCACCCCTTTGTAATGCCTCTTAAAATTGTAGAGCTTTTTTCCTTCACAGCATCAGAAAATAACCTGACCCCAGTAGCACCTTGACATCTCTCCATCAGGCTGGTCCTTCACTGACTAGCGTAACTGAACCAACAACTTTGAATTTTGTATAATACGCATTTTGTAACATGCTGTCCTATACTGTTTGGCCAGTCGCCCACACATCAGAGCTTCCTGTTATTCAGGGGACTTGAAGTCTCAATAAACATCTCTCCTCATGGAATAACTCAGAGGTAGCCTACTCAAGTGTTTCATGCAGAACAGAGTATAAAGCAATGAGTAGGCATATTTTCGCAGTAGTAAGCTCAAGGTGTATGAGCTAGGTTTTGAGAAGCATCTGAGAACTGATCTCATTTGTTGTCTTCATCTCTCAAATATTTTCCTTGAAGAAAGATAATTAATCTGCCATTACATTTCCAAGTTACGCCTCTTTTCAAGTTTAAATATTGAAAGACACAGTGCTTAAGAGATGGCAGTATCCATGTATCCATTGCCAACACATCCAAGCTTTGGAACCCCTACTTTCCAGATCTGTCTCATTCTAGGACAGTATTCCTGGATGCTGTGTACATTACTTTCACAATTCTGGACTTTGCAGAGTATACAAAGACTGTCTTTAAATGGTTTTGAAGTGCCGGGGAAGTACACCCAGGTAACATTCCTTACACACCAGGGGGGGGAAGACACTTACTCAAGCTAATGCACTACTACAACAGCACAGCAGTTTTATAACACAAAAATACATGATGCAAGTCAGGATGCATTAGACTATCCTTTAAGACATAATTGCTACACACTGCTCTGATGCCACTTCCACAAATTCAGTGTAAAGACATCTCAAACCTGCACCAGAATTCTGAAGTAACTTTCTTCTGATCTTAGGGCAGGTAACTGATTAAAAAGGCTTGATTTGATTCTCAGACCAAGCAGAAGAAAGATTGTAAAATGCTTTTCTCGCAGCCAAAGGAAAAAAACAACCCTGTGCTGTCATATGACCAAAAGCCAAAGGATTTTGCCAGGTGTCAGAACTGGATCTGCTTCTGGAATCAGAAGGCACACAGTCAGCATCTGCTACCATCAATCTTTAACTGTCTAAACTAGAGACGTCTCACCAAACCATCTAGTGTAGAAGCAATTCTACAATTTTTTGTAGCTGAAAATCAAACTCATTCTGGTTCCAGGTCACACTCCAGTCTGAATCAGCAGTCATGCTCAGCTTCTCACTGACCTTCCAGTTTATGGTGGCTCGCGTCTTCAGAAACACCATGCACTTACTAGGCCAAACCACTTGCAATCTATGAAACAATTATAACCAATAGACACTACTATTGTTGTTTTCTAAGTCCACAGGAAAACCACCCAAAACATTTCTGTATCATAACAATTAGAGGTACTATTAGTACCCAAGTACGAATTAGATCTCACACTTTGTTCCTAACCTCCTCTCCATCCCCAAAATCTCATTTTGTTGCAGCAGAATGCTCATTAGAAACACTAACAAGCACAAAACCTGAAGTAATAGACAACTCTAACAATCTTGTTTTCCCTCCTGTGGTTTTTACAGTGTTCTTACTGTGGATTGTTGGACAAAGATTGCAAATGGCTTTACGTACATGGATCATACAGCAGATTAAGGGTTATGGACACAGTCAAACTTCATGACGTGGATGATAACATGACTAAAAACAACGGAACAGTTTATGAAGGACAGTAAGCACCACAGAAAACCTCACTAGACAAAGCAATAAAGAGCCAACATGCCAAAACAGTCACTATTCTTACCAGCTGGATAAACATCCAACACGAAAGTTGCATGGAAAAGGAAAAGCCCATTTTAAAACTTAATACAGTTGCTCATGTTCTGTCACATTCAGAAGACAGCATAATTAACCATTAGCATATTATTTGAGAACCAAAACTTCCAGCCAGGAAAACTATGCATATCTTGAGGTGTCAGTAACCGATAGCAGTCATAGTATAGAGACTACATAGTTCCTGGTGCACAATGCAAGTAATCCATCAAAAGCTCAAATAAGAGAGAATACAGTAATACAAAAGAAATTACTTACACCACTTGAATGATAAGAATGCAAGAGAAGAAGGGAGCTAAGGCAAATATGGTTATGAAGTAGGCTGAAAAGCAGCACGGCTTATCAACCACAACAGCATCAAGTGGTAGCACACACAGAACTGAGACTTAGTGTAAAAGTAAGCTTATCTAGTAAACAATATATGCCTGTAGTTAAAGACCAAAATTATGAATTCCATTCCTGGTTTTGCCAGCCCTCCTGTGAAATCGTGAGGAAGCTCCACTTCTCCATCATTAAAGTGGGGATCATAGTATTTTCTAGTTACCTGAAGTGCTAAAGCTTAAATAACATCTGTAAAACGCTCTCAAATTCCACATAAAGGGTACTGCAGGAGGACTATTTAGTTTTAATTAAATCTTGCATTGTAAGCACAGTGGAGATGAGTGAAGATGAAGTTAAGTTAAACTGTGGCTCTTATTTGCCCCTTGGCCTTTTGGGTAAAAAGCCAGTCTGGACTCAAAATTCTATAAAAACCAACAACAGCAGAGAAACTCAACTGCATTCATAAGCAGAAATGAGAGCTATTTAGGGTGAAGAAACTCTTACGTTTGGGATGTGGGAATGGGAATGGGGAAGAAAGCCCCATGTCCACAACAAAATGTGTGAAAATTCTTGCACGCCGCAGGAAAAGAAGTACCGCTACGTCAGTTCCACACCACTATAGAAATACCTCAGGCAGCTACAGGTTTTAAAATGAGGACTGAAAGAGAGAAGCAACACCTGCTAGCAAATTATTACCACCAACCAGTTCAGCAATTTGTCCTTCCACTGCAGTGCTGGTGATGTTGAAAGCCCCCAACACTTACCACCCCACTGGAAGACTTGGTCTTCAACTCTAACTTGACCATTCCAAATCCTGAAAATAGAAGAGCATACAGCGTCTGCTTCACCGCAATATACAACAAGCAAAGCTTATCTCAAACACACCCGAAGTACAGCAGGTAGGGTACGCTGACCTGAAACAACCTACTTGCATGTTTCAACAGTTGTTGATCTTACTGAGGAATGATTGAAGGAATTTTGACAATTCCAAGTGGGTGGCCTCATAATTTATTGTCATAATGGTCACCCACCATCAAGTCACCATCCCTGGAGGTATTCAAAAAGTGTATAGACGAGGTGCTCTGTGCCATGGTCTAGTGGGCATGGATGATGGTTGGACCCGATGATCTTGTAGGTCCTTTCCAACCTAAATGATTCTATGATTCTATTCTATGATTCTAAGTACCTCCACCTTCTGTAGCTACCTGCAGTCTGGGACCAATCAGTACAGTTGCCATTTCTACTGATTTACTCCATTTCCTTTCATATTTCTGATTGCAGGGCAGGCATTTTTCTTTTCCCCTTCTCCAAGAAAAATATGTTTTAACTTACTTCAACCAGTGCCATATACAGAGATACTATTCCTTTCTTCCTTTTCTCTCTAATCTGCTATGAATCTAGGGAAACACCTGGCCCTTGCACAGAGTAGAAGAGCCTGAAACAACTGACACTAAAGCAGGGAACTTGAGTTAATTTTAGCAAAGCCTGAACTCCAGGGTGGCAGAGACCAGACCAGAGTGGTTTTTACTTTTATGTAGCATATGGATTTGGGATACAAATGCAATTTTTATCACACTCACAAAACAAGATAAAAAATGTCAACACTTTTAGTACTGCTCCCAGAAAAGGGACTAATATCAGTGTTTATCCACTCAAATTCTCTGAAGAGGAATGCAAACATTGTGAAATTATTTCCACTATACCTATGACAATAGGCTATTCTGATTAACATGAAGATCATTCTACCTCAGGAACCCGTTTGTTGCCACATATGGTCTCCTATGGCAATCTATGCGAGTCATTTAATGCCTCTAAATACAAAAACTGGAAGGTAAAAAATGCAGCATTCTTCAGAGACTGTTCTGGAGTGCACCTTAAGGTCGAACTCATAACTTTCCCCTCTAACTCTTTGCCTACTGCAGCATTTTCATGATACATGTCTAAAGTTCAAATTCAGAAGGGGGTAGATGCTCCAGGCCTCTGCTGAATTCCTACCCAAAGGTATTTAGGGGATCTCTGGGCTACTGATGTTTTTATTGTCATTTTCCAGATGCCCAAGAAAAAAAAAAGAAAGGTTATCAAACCACAGCCATGTTACTTACCATATCCCTTGTTGAAGACATCCCTGGCAGACTTTCCCAAGTCACTGTATGATGGTGGGACAGCCATGGATCTGAAATGTAGTGGAAGCTGTAAGAATCTTAGGTTTAACAGCATAAAATCTAAATTATATCCAAAGCATTTATAAACATCTATGACTAGTACCCTCTGCGTACTTCACTGATACAGAAGAGCAAGACCTTTGAAGAACGTTCACAAAAGTCATCCTTGCGTCATCGTTGCTTTGTCAGAAACAAACTTCAGTTCAAAGAAGTTATGAAAGCCAATCCATTATTTGAAATCACTAAACCCCAGCAACAGTATTACATTCAGCTACATATGTAGGCCTCACATTCTTACGTTGCAAAAAGAGCTCACGGGAGCATTATTGCTGTTCCGATAATGGACGGGACCCTTCCTGAAAGGGACCCCAAGTGGCGAAGCCACGTCAGCATTGAACAATTCCAAAGAAAAAGATATGACTTCCATGTGCACTTGTGACTTCTTAGAAAGTTTTTTTCAGAGATTTGTAAAATATAAAGAGAGATCTCTGTATCCTGTCCAGTAGCCAGTCTGGACTCAAAATCCTATAAAAACCAACAACAGCAGAGAAACTCAATTGCATTCATAAGCAGAAATGAGAGCTATTTAGGGTGAAGAAACTCTTACGTTTGGGATGTGGGAATGGGAATGGGGAAGAAAGCCCCATGTCCACAACAAAATGTGTGAAAATTCTTGCACGCCGCAGGAAAAGAAGTACCGCCACGTCAGTTCCACACCACTATAGAAATACCTCAGGCAGCTACAGGTTTTAAAATGAGGACTGAAAGAGAGAAATACCAGTGAGTATTTCTGCACTGTGTATACACAGCAGCAAAAACTACATTTTCTAATACAGGTAACTGTTACAACTACTTTGGAGGACAAAATTCTGAAGGACAGGCATGTGATATTACAGCTTACGTGACATATTTAATGTTAGTTACCACAATTTAGGGATTTTGCATCCAAAAATCCACATTAAAAGAAGTAGGAAAACTCTTCCCAGTGGAAAATTAGTCTTCCCCTTCTAGAGTAAGTTTGCATAAATGTAAAGGCACACCTGCTCCAGAAAAGAAAAGCTATCAAAGATGATGCTTTTGTTTGATTTTAAGCATAACTCTTTGCCACGTAATCCTTCCTACAGCTGATGCATTTGTTGATATTCTTCTCTGCAACACCTGACACCAGAAATCCCTGATCCTCCATTTGTTACTTATACCATACTAAAAGACTAATCTAAAAAGTAATAATGCAAGCAAAACATGTAAAATCCCCAAAGTCATCACTTCTCTTCCACTATTTTAATTGCTTATCAGTGTACTCGGTCCTTCTGTCACAAATGCAACAGTATCTGCACTAAGGAATTAAGTCCTGTTTTCAGATAGCTACCCCTTTCCTAAAATGAAACACTCTGGCAATTTACATCCCATAGTAGACAAAACACTCTGTGTTCAGTGACTTAATAACTAACCTGCACTATATGTCTATCAATACACAGACTGGATGATCCTTATGGGTCCCTTCCAACTTGAGATATTCTATGATTCTATGAATATATACCTGTGGGTTTAGAGGATCTAAAATAGCTGGACATGACTGCAGATTCCCTATCTGAAGATTACTACATAAAACAGGTACTTCTCAAAATCACTATGCAAAAAGGCCTTTTTACCTGTCAAACACGTAGGGGAAAATTACAACCAGTGAATCTTTAAACTGATGAAAGAGCAACAGAATGTGCACTTTTGTGACAGCATAGTTTAAATTATTACAATAGTTTTAGCAACACAGCAATGGAGCACAGCATAGCCTTCTTTTAAACATGTTGGTTTTTTCACACAAATCTCTCAATCTGGAAGTTTCAGCTCATACTTTAAAATGGGAGTTTAGGGGGTTTTTTTTTGGTTTGGGTTTTTCTGAGGGG
>JAOBAS010000047.1:14204427-14220727 GCA_025311575.1 Elanoides forficatus | reverse complement strand
AGGAGCAGCTGAGGGAACTGGGGTTGTTTAGCCTGGAGAAAAGGAGGCTGAGGGGAGACCTTATCGCTCTCTACAACCACCTGAAATGAGGCTGTAGTGAGGTGGGGGGTTGGTCTCTTCTATCAAGTAACTAATGATAGGATGAGAGGAAACAGTCTCAAGTTGCACTGCGGGAGGTTTAGACTGGATATTAGGAAAAATCACTTCATTGAAAGGGTTGTCAGGTGTTGGAACAGGCTGCCCAGGGAAGTGGTTGAGCCACCATCCCTGGAGGTATTAAAAAACCACGTAGACAAAGCACTTCAGGACATGGTTTAGTGGGCATGGTTGACGGTTGGACTCGATGGTCTTAAAGGTCTTTTCCAACCTAAATGATTCTATCACCTAGATCAGAAATAGAGCAGTGCTCCACTTTAAAAACTGCTTGCACATCATTGTTACTGTCTTCTTGATACCAGTGTGGAGGCTTGGGTGTATTTGGAAATTTTGGGCTTTTCATCAGTCTGAGTTTAGTGGCCAGTAGGGTATACAAAAATGCCACTGTTCATTGATCACAAATTTTTGAAATTTCACATTTAATATAACATTTTGTGAGACTGTCTTAAGAACCCCTAAGAACCCCTAAGGACAGGATACTGTCCTAAGAACTCCTTAAGATTACTTCAGAGTGCATGTGTTTCTTTTAGGCATAAAACGATTTTGATTGTTACATTTTAAAAAATTATCTGTGTGCTTCCATTTGTTTTATTCTGTTTGCTCACTCAGAATAGTGCAAGATTTCCCTCTAGTGGTTAAACCCCGTACAAATTGTCTGAAAGCGTAATGTAGTATCTGTACCATCGAGTTTTTTGTAATTTTACATCACAAAGGATGCACAGGTCTAAGGTCATATGACATATCTATGACATATAGATGACAATCTAAGATCTATGTCAGACCATAGATAGATGTTGTTACTTTGTAGATGTAATCAAAGCTTCTTTGCAGCCTGAATGAACAGAGACATATTACAGAGAACAATGCAGTCACGGAGTTTACTTTTTTCCCAAAGCCAGGTCTTTTTCTGTTGTTGTGGGCTTGAGTTGTCTTTGTGTAATGGAGAATATGTACCCATTTATATCAGTACACATTACTGATTACATGAGCTTTCTCTCTCGGGTAGGGAGGTATTCTCCAGTTAATAGAAATCTTTTTTTGGTTCCTAGCAGATACTAGTGTCTGCAGAGAATTAAACTCTGGCCATTTTTAACTCTACCTGCAAAGTTCTCTTCTTCTAAGACACAGCAACAGGTAATACAAGGGACAACGCATCACATGCCCATTTCAGAATTTCAGGCTTGCTTGTTGGTAGCTATTTGGTGAATTCCTCTTCTGTCTAGGGATTAATTTATAGAAATGAACAACAGGAGAGGAAGTTTGAAATCCATTCTCAAACTGCTTTTAATTGCTATTCTATTTTGGGATTAAATTATAGTGACTTGCCCATGCCTACTTGTTTTGTCTTAGGGAGGTACTGGTTTTACTGCATTTGCCAATAGGTACATTGATCCTAGTTCCACCCAGAAAATTCCACATATCCTTTATTTCCAGGGATTAAGCAGAACTATTGAAAAGGAATGGTGCTGACCTTGTGGCAGTCCCTTGCAGAGGCAAATGTCTTTATATGTAGAGCTTTCTCTCCAGATTTTGTTGTACATGGTTCCGATAGCTTCCTTGTAAACTCTATGTAACCAAGAAGTATATTTCTGTATGTATTTGTAAACATGTACTTATATTATTTATATATGTGTTTATATATTTATACACTTACGTAGTGCTTCCTAGTTTGTGGACTTTTGGGTGTCACTTTCATCCAGCTTTTATCTTCCTTAAAATGCTTGTCAGAGGTCTTTGTGTCCTAAGTGTTCCTGCTGCTTCATATTTGTCTGCTTCGCAAGTCTTTGGGATCACTTTCTCTGCTAGACAGCCGCTGACTAACTGTACAGCAGGGTAGACTTCAGGTAGTTTTGGACTGAGTTTTGCTCCCGTTATATTTGCTCCCATTATCTTTTCTTCTTGAATATGAATGTTTTTGGATATGAGAGGATTGCCCACATCTCACCATGTTAGTCCCATGGATGCTGAGGATGTGGCAGCTCAGTCACAGCTCCACTGTGGGACAGAGGGTTGGTATCGGAGGTTTGGATAAAAAATGGCCAGTGAGAGAAATGTAGCATATGTACAAGATGAGACCATAAGAAAAACTGTAGGATACTTTTGAATTTCCAGAGAAACCTTTATTAGGACATGCTGACTGATCTTGTTTAGCTTCATGTAATTTGTGACCTCCTTCCACGTCTGCTTTCAATTCCAGCCTAGTCTTTTTGGTTGGGGCAGGTGAAAGGCACTGAAGCGTGCTTGGCTTTCACATCATTGACAGGGAGAGACAATGTGATGTGTTCACAGGCTGTAGGATTTCTCTTTGGTTCAGCTTCTGCTGCCCATAGCTGTACTTTTTCAAGTGCTTTTCTTAGTGTGCCTGTGAACAAATCAACAGGAAGGGCAGTAAACTGTATAGTGCAGATGTGTGTGAGGAGGTGGGGGAAGAGAAAGAAAAGAAAGAAACTCAGAAAGAAAGACTGAAGTTGAACAATAAAATTTCCGTATTGGAAAGACAGTTCTTTCTGGAGCTATGTTGATTTATTTTGTGACATATCAGATTCTAGCTTTAGTTGCATGAAACAGAAACCACAACTTCATCCCTTCCACCAAACCTCTTATCTGCCAAAATTTAAGGGAGAGAACTGGGTCGAAGTAATACCTGTTCATCAGTCACAGGTCTCTTCCCTGACATTTTGCCTTTTTTTCCTTTGATTTGGTCATCCTTTCCACTCTCTCGCAGTGTTGTTTTTTTTCTTATTTTGCAACTGTGTAGTGCTACCTGAGTTGGTCTTGCAGTAGACAAGAAGAAACCTAAGAATCTGTAACGTAAAGGGAGCTGACTGCGACATGGATGTTCTTTCTTCAGTGACTTTTACTCTGCCCCAGCAGTGTAGAGCACTCCTGAGCAAGCCAAACAAGGCAGCTGTTTCAGTGCTTCTCTCTTTCCTCATCTGATTTATCTCCCATTCCCTCTTTTTGCCCTAAATTCTCCAGGAGGAGCAGCGAGCAGAGAAGCAGGGGTTGCCACTTGGTCTTGGCTGGAAGAACTGCCATCCACATGGGACTGGTGGCCCTTTCCAGGCTGTTGTTTCACATGCAGCCTTGCAGAGCTTCTGCTGTGTATTTTCCATCTATTTAATATCCCAGGGTGTCTAAAGAAAAAAGAGGAGGAGAAGAAATATTAAGATGCCTTTGAGTTGCATTTTCAGAATATTGATTATATTTAACAGATAGCTAAACCATCCTACATTTAGCAGAGGTCTTTTTCTATATGGCATGGTGCACAAATGAGAAAGAAAAAAAAAAAAAACCCAAATCAAACTAATTCGGAAGCTTCAACTGTGACAGTAGTTCTGCTGTAGTGAAACTTGAATGAGCAATATGTGAGGCAACAGAAAGCTCTCCTGGGGAGTCTTTACAGAGGCTGAGATAAATTAGATGTAATTCAATACCCTGGAGTATCCTAAATGGTAGGTAGTAAATGAGCTGTGCTTAAATGAGAGTAACTCATGTCAACTAGATTATTATACTGGATTGTGGATACTGTTACCAAGTTGCTCGTAGTGTATGCTCAAAACTAGTAAACAAATCACACCAACAAGTTACTGATTCAGGAAGAGCAAGGCCTCCTGTTATGCTGTTGCAGCTAGGTCCTGGGGGAAGTCATGAGCTCCGTCTGAAACTGCTTAGCCAAAAAAATAGGAGCAAGTACCAAAAAGCTGAGTACGGAGGTCACGCTGCTGCTACATGCTTCCACACTGCCACGCAGGCTGTTTGGGGCAGGCAGCTGCCCATGCTGCCAGTGCCTGAGTAAAAAGGAGAGATTTAAAAAGATAAAAAGAGAAAAATGAGTCTAGGCTCTACGTTTTGGCTACCGTTAAAGACTCCAGCGCGCTAGGGAGGTGGCTGGCAGCATCTTGCCGGGATCGGAGATCGGGCATCCACTTGGAGAAAGAAGGGGAAATGCTAGAAACACCAATGTTAAGGTACACAGACTTCACAGAAAAATATTGCTGTGGCAGAGGTGGCAGGCTGAGGGTTCAGCTGAGCTGCTCGCAGCTGGGGGTAAGGAGAAGTGTCGCTCCATCGCACAGGAAGGGCTTCAGCGTCGCTCCTCGTGACTTCACTGGTGTGAATGATGCTCCAGTAGCGAATACTGAGACAACATGTGCAGAACTGGCCACAGATTAGAAATAATTTGCCACTGTTTGATGTCACTGATCACAGTAATGAGTTTTATTAGTCATCGAATAGTAGCTTTCAAATGCAACAGCCATTGTGGTCATATGGAACAAGTAACAACCTAATACAAATAAATGGTTATGTTCCTCACCTTAAATAAATGTGTGATTTCCTATTACATCATCAAACAATTGCATATTTCCTAAGAAGAATACATCTCAAAGAATGAGACTCAAATGAAAAATAAGCAAATATAAACATATCACAAACTCATTGATAATATAAAAACCCATGATCACCTGATACACCTTCTAAATGTATTTGCCAGCACATCTCTTACAACAAAAGACTTGAAGATTATAATTAAATCCTAAATATCATTAAGAACTATCTGGAAACTCCATTTTGTTTAGCTTGACTCTAGTCCTACTTTTCTCTTGAATCACTCTGAGGTGTGAAGAGTTAGATATTGCTCTGGTATTACTGATAACTCTGTTTCCCCCTATAATATTCATTGGCTAGCTAAGTATTTTTAGGAATTATTCAGTACTTCTAAAAGAAAAAAATGGATTTTTTTGTGTTGAGGCATGATATTTTTCATTGTATCAGTTTAGACATGTCCCAAACCATACAGAAATTTATGGGAATTAATGGACAAACTTAATCCTTTTCGTGTTACTGTTGTTTTATACAATAGTATACAGCTGTATGTTCATGTTTGCAGAATCCAAATATAACCCATGAAACAGCTGCATACTTATTTGCATAAGCAGATTATAAAATAAAGTGTCATTTTTTTTAATGGGGTTGTACCTTTCCCAGCAGAGAAGGATCAAGACCTGTGCCTGGGATTGTTGGGTATTAGAGCAGTGCAAATACAGAATAATAAAAAAATTATCAGATTTCGGAGAATGCAGTGAGTGCAGGGTAAGTCCAGCACTTCAATGCTTGTTGACTGTTTTGTATTGTGTGCTGCTTAAAAGAAAATTGTCACCTCTGATTTATGTCTCCTTGTTCTGTTTATCTATATGCATCAAGTTTATGGCTATTGCTCCATTCTTAATAATATGATTTAAAAAAGCAACAGGAAAATTTACAACTATATAACTTCTCATTGCTGCCTCCAGTAGGGAGACACTTGGGGAACTGCTCCAGGGTTTAGGAAAATTCTTCTCCCAAAAGTGTTTCAGACAGCGCTACTGGAAGAGGGCTTCCCTGGGGTGTCCCGTCACTGACAGCTCTCGCGGGGCTTCGGCTGAGGTCTGAGCGCTTATGGTTAACTCCCTCACGCTATTTTGGGGGACCTTACTAAAACCATCAGGGCTTTCGGTTAGATTTCTACTTGTTTTCAGGGGAATTTGTGAGGATTTAGCAGCCTTAAAGATCAGGTCACGTATGCATAGGCATACTGACTTTATGCAAGCAGTTAACACACCGAGTGCTTTAAAATTACATGGGTGGAAGGCTCTGTGAAAGCACAAAGTATTTTACAGATTTATTTTGTCTAATATTTATTAGGAGGCTACCTGAGATAAAACATGTTAGCCTTTATAATAGTTTTTAAATGGAAAAAATCTGCTAACCCAGAGAATCCCCGCGAACACTTCCCAAGAAATGGGCGGCCTGCACCGTGCTTCCTTGTTCACTCCTGCCGGCTCCCGAGGTGCTCTCTGCAAAGGCGTTTCTGCCTCACAGGGAGCAGTTTTGACTGCTTTGGCCATATTTACTGAGGAACTGCTTTGTTGCCTGGAGAGGGGGAGGCTTCCCGTGGCTTTGACGGAGTGGGGCAGCCCGGGAAATGCTGCGGGGATCAGGGCTGTGCTAGTTCCCTGGCAATCCACAACAATGAGAAAGCAAACATTGAGAAGGTTCATGACAGAGCAAGTTTTAGTGTTCAGTTTCTCATCGAAATTAAAGCCAGCTACCAGCCTAGGCAGGGTTAACTTTTATAAACAAATTCTTACTTGTGAAACCTCATACATTAAGGGTACACCCCGCTGCCTTTCTGAGATTTCGGTGTATTAAACTGATGAAGATCAACTTTGGTGGACGGTTATTGGACTGTTTATTTTTAATGGGATAAAAGCTGACACTGTCAAGTTAGTCACTCGGAGACCTCCTTGTCAGTGTCAAGGTTAGAATATCTTTTCCTTGCTGATGATGTCAGGAGCTTTCCTCAGAAAATTCAGTGCTTCATAATTCCTTACCTGCCGCGCAGCGGGTGTGGTGACTAAAGCAACGTATGTGTCTGGAGACACTCTTGGCAAATGTTGCCTGTTTCCAGATCCCACCGTGCTCAGTCTTCAGATTATATTTCCTTCATTTGTATTTTGGAGAAAGCATGACCAGGACGTGGAGTCTCCATGCACCTGGTGCAAAATGTGATGGCCGTGGGACAGACCACCAACAGCCTTTGTATTGCTCCTTACTGCTGAGAGTAACCTTCATGCTGGCAGCTGATAACTGCTCAGCGTTTGAACTTTGTACCCTATGAACAGCTAATTGATTTTTGTGGGTATGTGTTCTTTCCTAGGTTTAAAAAAAAGCCAAACAAACAAACAAAAAACCCCAACCAACTTGCATATGGCGTTATACTCAGAAAAATCACTGGCAGGTTGGAACTTTTAGCTCCACTTGAGTTCAACCTGAAGCGGGAATCTGCAGGAGAAGCAAATTATTGTATCCTGTGCAATACCAGGATACAACCAGTGCTGCTGTTGGCAGCAGAGGAACAAGGAGACTTGGGAGTTTGGGGTTCCCTCTTATGCTTTGGAGGGTTTTGCAATTATAGGGTCAGGGACTCTTTTCTTTAAATGGGATTTCTCAGCTCATCCTTTCTGATCTGTCCCTGTCCAGTCCCCTGTCTTCACTATGCCTGCATTGTTTTTTTCCCACTCCTATTGAAGACCCATTCTGTAAGGTTCTTATTTTAGCATACAAGCATCTGCCCAGATAGCCTGGACTTCTGTTGTGTTTAGAGTTGTAGAGTTCCAAAATGTTTCCAGTGGAACTGTAGATTACCCTAAAGGGAGTTTAAGGCTGTGAACAACATAATGTTTCCTAGCTACACGATGGATCTGTCGAAGCAGGTATTGAACCTGGTAGGTTGTGTATACATCTTACTCAAACCACTCACACTGAAGTAGGAAGAAGGCATTAAATAATTTTCTCGCAAGTGAATGAAGTTCTTGGAGACTCCACATTTCTCAAAGAGTGCAAATAAACTAGCTTTGGATCCTCCCATAGCAGACAAGATGGGTGAGCTCCTAGCTTCAGCTGCTGAAATATATCCCCCCACCCCAATTTTTTAAGGTAAGTAGCAAATGCCTGGCCCCCGCCTCGGGAGGACTGGAGCCAAGTGCCTAAAGAGGGGAAGCGGAATGTTTGTGTTGCGCAGCTGACTCAGCCATACCCGTCTCACGGAGAACAGATGCAAGCTGTAGCAGTGTTACTCTTGTCTTTTTGAAATAAACATTCTTCTGAGCTACTTAAACATCAGGCGGTTTTCTAGTGATGTTTTTGTTTGTTTGCTTTTTTTCACGTGCCATTTGTTTTCTCCTGCTTCCTCCTGTTATCTCCATTCCCTGCTTTCTGCGGTCATCTTTGGACATTAAGCACCTCTGAATATAACGGCTGAAGATTTAGCTGAAAGACAAGGACAGGACACTTTGGCAAATGCTTCTAGTGGTGAATGGGTTTTGGTTTTTATTGTAATAGAGCCTTACATCTGTTCCTGTTTGTCTGAGACTTTAGGATTTAATAGTGGGAGGGCAGGCATGACATCTAAGCCATTTTAGCTGGCAGAAGTATTGTGATTTTATAGGCTTTTTGTATTGTGTGTATCCTAACAGTATTTTGTATATATGTATATTTACTTATACTTTCATATATATATAAATACATATATGTATGTTTTACAGTTTCTGAAGTCAGAAGATACTCTACATTCAGCCTGGGCTAAAAAAATAATCACTTGGATGAAAAAAAAAAAAAAAAAGGAAGAAGACAAACCACAGGATTCACTATGTCAGTATGACACATTTGTTCATGGTGGTCTTTGCACATACCTAACAAAGATTTTGGAAAGCAGGTCATGGAAGCAGATGCTTTTAAGGAGGAAAACCATATGTCACAGCAGACTGCCAATGATCTGGCAAGCATGGTGCCGTCTTCCAATATAATAACTGAGAAGGTCATGTCTTCTTTATCCCCGGGTTGGGTTGACAATACGATTGAGTCCTCCAGCAGGCAGTGTCCACTTTTACACAGTTCAGAAGCCAGCAGTATGATGGGCAACAGTAATGTCTCAACAGATAATTTGGGCTACAACCAACGTTTTCAGCATGCAGGGCAATTATATTATTTGGCCAGCTCTGATTTTTTTCCTCAAAAGTTGGCTTCCAGTGTAACCCAGGCTGGAATTCATGATGCAAGTGACACCTTGGAAATGCTCACTCCTCCTCTGCTCCCTGCCTCAGAGCCTGGGCTGAACCATTGTGCTCCCACCTACAAAAACATGGAACAGGTTAGTTTGCTTTAAATAATCAATGAATGAATTTATGAATGTATAATTGCATATTGCATATTTCTAATAGTTGCACAGCCTCTTCAGTAAGAAAGGGCAGGTAATTTTTGTGTCTGTCTATAGGTAAGAAGCTTTACTGGCAAACACTAGGAAGTGCATCATAACCCTGTGTCTGATGTTGTTGCTCTAATGCGTCCATGCAATAAAGTGCTTTTCCCAAGCGACAATTAATCATTTTTTCTCTTGTTCCTCTTGTCCAATAGTTATGGCTCTCTCCCTCCCTCTGGTGAAAAAGATTACATGTTCTGGCTCCGTATTCTCATGTGTATAATGGTTGTGGGACATGTTTCTGTTCTTGTTTCCATATGTCTTTCTATCTGTCCTCTTCTCATGCTCCATCTCTTTTTTAATCTTTTTTTCCATTCCTGACTTTTTGCTCTTCTTCTTAGTTTTGACAAAGTAATGGACAGGAGTAACTCCACAGTATTTCTTCCACCGAGTGCTCTATGTGCTTGTCATAAAATAGTAAACAATACAGTAGAACCTTAGTTGGATATTTTAAAGAAACTCTTATGTTTCCAATACAGTTGAATTTATTATTTAGGATATGTCTATGCTGGCAGTTCTCAACACTTTCTCCACTGGAAGTCTATCATCATCATTTTAACATTCTTTGATGATGTCAAAATCAGAAGTACCCGTGCTAACAAGGCTGTATCGTCTGCCTCTTGCCCTGAGCCCACCTCACCTCAGGGCTTCGTTTCTTGACACTGTTGGTACAACCTCTGCACAATAGACAAGAGCTGGGAAGACTCTTGGTCTTCAGTCATATGTCAGGAGATTTGCAGCTGGGCTGTGCCAGTGCAGCGGCTCCTTGACCATCTAAATCTCCTGTGGCTGAGGACTGCTAAAAGTGGGGTGTTGAGGCTGCCCTGGGATCCAGTTGCCCACTCTTCTCAAGGGGATACTTAAGAGCCAGCCAGGAATCCCCACCACCTCATGAAGATTTTAGTACTTTGCGCATAGGGACAGGAAACTTCTTATTCCTTGGTTCTTGGAAAAGTCTTAATGTAGGTAAGGCTGCAGTTGAAGATAACTTCTTGTGAGTCCCAGGAGTCTGCTACTTCTTTTCTTGGATGACATAAACCAGATCATTAAGTTTAAGGACCAGAATGTCCTGTGATATCCTAAACTGTCAACAGCTGGTCATAAAATCTGATACTGGGTCTTGGGCATTCTTTGTTCTTTGGTGGCTTCTGGCATTGGACTTTGTGAATTACTTGAAATGTTCTCAAAGATTGTGGAAAAGAAAAAATGTACTTGGGGTTTGCTTTGTTATCTGGTGCTTCTCAAGTGATACCAGGCAGAGGGGCAGTAGAGTGAAAATGATGCTTCCAGGCAGATGGCTGGGAAGCTCCAGGCACAGCAACAACGTGAGGGTGTCTTTATGCTGTAAGTTTTAGTTCTGGAACAGATCTGGTACTTCACATTAAATAAAAAAAAAAAAAAGAGAAAGAAAAAGACCTGTGTCAGTTCTTCCCAGTGGACAGGACAGAAGAAATAGATGAGCAGGAGGAGTCAAATAAAGATAAACTGGGAAACGCAGAAGGCCACGGCAAGTTGGATAGGTATGTACCTGCAGGGAGGCAAGGGGGAGTGCCTGGTCTGCAGAAGACTGAGGAACTAGTGGCAACAATTTAGTCAGAGGCAGAGTCAGTCCTTTCTCTGTGTTAGTAAAGATTTCTGTGGAGGCAAAGACTGGACTTACTCTTTTATCCGTTTGTCCCTAATTTGAGACCATGCTCATATTTCCTCCTAATTGGATCTGTGCTCTGTGGATAATTGACTTTTGAAAGCCACTTTTCATTGATGATACTGATAATTTCCATTTATCAGATAGTTCAACAAACAATGAAATGTTGGGCCCTGGCACATTTTGAAGTTTTACAGGAAGCCTGACCTGAGGGTATGGCATGGATTAACCCCAGCTGGCAGTTAAGCACCATGCAGCCACTCACTCACTCCCCCCCCTCAATGGGATGGGGGAGAGAATTGGGGGAAAAAACCCCAGTAAAACACATGGGTTGAGATAAAGACAGTTTAATAGGACAGAAAGGAAGAAAATAATACTTATGATAATAATATGACAATAAATATAATAAAAGAATTAGAATATACAAAACAAGCGATGCACAATGCAATTGCTCACCACCCACCCACCGATGCCCAGTTAGTTCCCGAGGAGCGATCTGCCCCTCCCCGGCCAAGTCACCCAGTTTATATACTGGGCATGACATCACATGGTATGGGATACCCCTTTGGCCAGTTTGGGCCAGCTGCCCTGGCTGTGTCCCCTCCCAACTCCTTGTTCCTCTCCACCCTTCTCGCTGGCTGGGCATGAGAAGCGGAAAAATCCTTGACTTTTAGTGTAAACACTACTGAGCAACAACTGAAAACATCAGTGTGTTATCAACATTCTTCTCATTCTGAACCCAAAACACAACACTATGCCAGCTACCAGGAAGAAAATTAACTCTATCACAGCCAAAACCAGGACAGAGTATCATCTGCTCTGATGTTGTTCTAACACCTTCTTGGTATGGAAGACGGATGGACACTTCTCTCCCTTTCGTGCTTTAGCTTCTATGGGAAGGAAATCCCAGTACACAGACCAGAAGAAAACGCTGGCTGATGTGAGGCTGAGTCGCAAAACCTGGCAAGTCACATACTGCCTACACAGTGTCAGTGTACTCTTTGAGTTGTAAAATGGCAAAAAAGTTTTAAATACAAATGTCAAAATACTTACTAAAAGTAATACACACTTTAAGAAATACCTACGCCCAAAGTCCAGATATGGTGATTCCTTCTGATTAAAAAACATCCAGAAAGGTAGTTTGATATTATATCTTCATTATATTTTCAGACTCCAAGGCAGCACGACCAGGTGACGAGGCAGCATATGGAGCAGCTGCAAAGGCTGGTGGCTGAACAGCAGAAAATCATTGCACTTTACAACCCAGGTACTTGGGGAATCCCTCCTGATGCTTTAGCACCCTCACCTGCTGATGCTTGCACTCCAGCAGTGAAATGTGGCAGTCCCTTAAAGCAAGAGAAGGTTTGATAGTTGTTTTCAGTAGCTGGGGGCTCTTCCTCTGGCAGTTGGGCTAAAACATTAATTTCTTTACACACATTACACACAAGCTGTACACCTCAGAAAACACTTCTTTCCACTTTTGTATATTAAAATTCCAGGAGAGCCATGAGGAGGACTCCTTTATGTTTAATAACAGTCCTCCTGTACAGACTTCTGTTGAAATATAGATTTGAATGGTACTGCAGAAAATTATAGCATAGTGGTGAGCATTACAGAAAAGCTGAAATATCCTTTTTTCTGTACCTATATGTGAAAGTTACAGCTTTTATGTAGAAAAAAGAAGAGGAAGAAAGTCAACACACCATACTTATGTTAATAGACTCTTACCTTTAATAGTACAGCCTGTTCCTCACAGCATGATACAACTCCTTGAACAGCTTCTTTTCACCGGTGGCATTGCCAGAAAACACCATCTGCTCAGCAAGTAGAAAAAGAGGAGCCCCCTGCTCCCTTCCCACCCTATTAGTAGCACGTTCTCCTCAGCGTGTGACCCCATGGTGAAAGAACAATTTAGGGAAATCATGTAGACTTGTGACAGCATTGGCCTAGGTGATGGCACCTTGCATGCTAGATTTCGGTGTAGCCTGATGGGGTCTAACAAATAGCTTTTTATAGCTGAAAACTGCACTTTTTTGGAAACTTTCTTCCCATGTTCTAACCATACATAGTGTGAGGAAGTCCTCTCAGAGACAGCCATGTCTTCTGCTGTCCCTCCACGCATGTATAAAAATATTTCAGAACACACCTAGTTTGAGCAGTTTGGACAGAATCATTTATAATCAAAATTCTATTTCAATTGTCATATGAGGAACATCTGCTTGCAAAGGTCCACTCAAAATGATAGGCATTACTTTAGGCAGAGTTAATGATAATAACAAAACTACCAAGAATTTATGGTCTCTTGCCTTCCCCCTGCCCCCTGCCCTGGAAACTCTGGGATTTGGCAGTTGTTAGTTGGCTTTAGGGAAACATGACCTTACATTATTTTTGCCATAAAATAAATTTAAATTTTAGCAAGTTTCATCTACCTCGCTAATGTATATAATAGCAGTTATTGGCCAACAAAATAAAAGGGTTTAGAAAAGTGGAATTAAACAACATTGGCCAGGAAAATGCTTGCAGGCTTTTAACTTCCCTCTGCTCCCAGTGTAACAAAAATGGAAGAAAATAATAAAAAAACCCCCACTCTTTTAAACCTGTGTATATGCATGCGTAATTAGATCTGTATAAATTTACCAAATTGTCTCTGCTGGCTTCAAGTGTCAGTGTCTTTTAAGAATATCTGAGCTCTGGGGCTTTGCTTCATTCCCTCTCAGCTCCATGGGGTCAGAGAACCTTCTGTAGGAATGACAAAAATTTGGGCTGGACGAATAACGGACAACCAGGTCCATCGCATTATTGAGGTGCAGCAGATACTGGCATCGAACGTATGGTATATGTACCAGGTAGGAAGCACGGGCCAAACACCACCCCCATGGTGACCATCAGAAGCCCGGCTTTCTGCAGCTTAGGTTGTCTGCTTGTGTTGTGGGGACCTTTCTGAGCTTCCCGATGATGCCAGCCGTGCAAAGCAATATGAGACTGAGGGGAGCAAGAGAAAGAACAGTGTCGCATCTGTTTGAAGGTCTCATTTTCAAACTTGATGCTGTGTGACAATCAGTTTTTTTTAGTTGGGGGGGGGGGGGTTAAGTAGGATCTCAACCATCAACCCCGCAGCCAGAAGCCAAGCCAAGCCACACCAGCAGTGATACCAGCAGGCCTGGCTGTCATTGTACCGATTTTCCTGATGGAGCTATGCCACTGTGAAGTAGCTGTCAGGAGCCACTGCTGTATACTAGGGAGCCAGCTCGAGAAAGAGACGGAATGAAGACTATGGCTGAGTAAATGAAATCTTCATGATCCTATGCTTTTTGCCTCAGAGACAAGTCTGGTTGAAATGGCACGCAAACGCTCGGCAAGCTGTCTGCGGTGACCCGGTTGAACAAGTACATAGTCTACAGCTTCAAAGTTTTCTAATCAAAGCAGAACATCCACAGAGCAATTATGTTGCTCATTAATCCCTGCCCAAATGCCACAATTAGCAAGATGCTTGTTGGTATTTCTACCAGTTCACTGTGAGCAGACCAGTGAGGCTGCACCACTTCAAGTTCTCAGCAAGGACTGAACAGCGCGAGAAGGAAAATGCCTTGGGTCCTGCTATGCTTCATCATGCAAAATACTCTTGCCCCTGCCCCAGTGCTGTAAATCACTTGATGCATTTCTGAAGAAAGCAAGTACAGTTAGTATCATGAACTCAAGACCAAGCTCATACAGTAAGAAATCTATTTATAGGATGCTGTTTGGGTGTATTTACATATCCAGATACATTTAGCTAACATATAAAGCCGCTGACAAAATCGTTACTTGAATGAAAAGCTGACTGAAATCTGAACTGAAAGTTCTCATTTGTTAGCAGAGGCAGTGTAGGTTGAGGGCAACAAAAGACATTGCATAATCAAAATGCCAAAAAATGCCTTAACTGGGAGATGAGGCAATTTCAGTTGCAGGCACTCTCTATTCTTGTTGAAGCCAGGTCACAGGACAGAAAGGAATCATGGTGTGGAGAAAGAAAATAAGAAGCGAGCCTAATTTTGTAACCTTACAAAGGGGTTTGTTTCCTTGAAGTAGTGAGCCTGGTGTCTGGTCCCTGTGCAGAACTGCTTGTGTCTTTTCCACCTGAAAGTCTTCTAAAAACTGTGTAACCAGCCATCCAGAGCTAAAAGGAAAACCTTCCCCTCTTTTGCATTGAGGAGTGCCTCAGAGATACTTTGCAATACTTAACTTTTACCTGCTAAGGGACTTAAGGAGTCCTCAGGGAAATGTGTGTCTTACGTGCTCAGAAGCACTTTCTGAAGTCTCTTTAATTCAGCATCTCTGTTGCATACGGTACTTTTGGCTGTGACTGATGGTTGCAGCAAGCACATTTTACAATTTAAATAAAATAACAAAAGCAGAATTTGATTATTTCACTGCGCAGATGCAAACCACCAGGCAACCTAAAAGCAACATTGTTTTTGTGCAATACTAGTTTAGCAAGAGATTTCTAGCTTGGTGCAAAATAATTTGTCTTAAGCTTCTCTAAATTGTCTTCTCTGGGAATTATTTTTAGGCTTTTCTGTTTCTCCCGGGATACCTTCCCACGCAGTAGCCATGATGCCACCCCTTCTGTGCTTTCCGGCTACTTTCATTCCTGTCCAGTTCCCATCAGAAAATTCTTCCCAAGTTGAGAGCCTGGAGTGCTTACAGACTTCTCCCTTGGCAATGCGCTCTGCTTGGCAAAGCAGATCCCCGCTGTTTGTGCCAAACGAGAGCGGTTCAGAAATCTCGGGAGAGTACGTGCAGCTTTCAGATTCAGGTGGGTGAAAAGTGCTGGAAATCTGAAGCTAAACCTATTGTGCAAATCCTGTGAGTTTTTGTCCTTGCTAGTGATTGTTACTGATTTTATTGCAGGTTGGGGAAGGTGCTTTGTTTTTATGGTGGCTTGTTATAAAAGCTTTTAAAGTATCTTAAACTTGATTTTTTTACTTTTTGAATCAGAGTCATCCTGCCTCTCATACTAAGGGAGATTGAGCCTTGTAGATATAAATGGAGCAGAAAGTCATTAAATTGGAAAAGCTAAGTTATATGAAGTAGAGAGTATGTTATTTAGGGGGAGAAACATAAAAAGTAGGAAATGCATATAACTTCCAAAGGTGAGAGAACATGTTTCTTTAGCTAAGCAGGCCTGCTCTTCGTCGACAGTCTTGGTGTTCCTCACATTGATATGGAGTCCCGTCATTTGATGGAAAAACAATGTAAGCTGCTACCTGATGTCTTCTCTTTGCCACGCTTTGCCAGCCTTGTCTTCTGTGGGAAGATACCAAAGGGTGAGAAAGAAGAAAAAGCGACTTACAAGAAATCAAATTTGATTTCAAAGTGGAGAGAAGAGGAACAAAAAGTGCGAATGAAACTGCTTAAAGGGGAAGAGGATGTAAATCAGACCTGCGTCCTGGATTCCTTTGAACTTTTACAGCAAGACCTGACTGTGATGCCGTGAGACAGTCCCGTAGTACAACTGAAACTTTAATTTCGTATTCTTCAAGCTAGCTCAGGACCAGTACTCTCACTGAAAGAGTCTTGTCTGCTTCTTGTGCCTGGCACTATTATTTTCATGCTGGGTTAACCTGAGTCAGT
This sequence comes from Elanoides forficatus, assembly GCA_025311575.1. NCBI lineage: Eukaryota > Metazoa > Chordata > Aves > Accipitriformes > Accipitridae > Elanoides > Elanoides forficatus. The sequence continues at coordinate 14,204,513 of JAOBAS010000047.1, read as the reverse complement.
TGCCCAGTGAAGTTTATCACAGCGCTTCAGAAGTAATTCTGCCGGCACAAATGGGGAAGGGGCACTCAAAGACTTAAGGCTGCACA